>JAOXJP010143871.1:0-13287 GCA_025762735.1 Platanus orientalis | reverse complement strand
GACTTAAGACATACTTTTTGGTCTCTCCATCAATAACAATTTGTTGCTGGAGAGAAGAAGACTTCTTGCATCTCAAAGATATACCACAAATCCGGCCTTGAGAGCGAGATTAGAAGTATTTCTCACTTTTATGGATAAAACGCGAAGCCCCAAAGAAAAGCAATTCTCCTGCAGTCAAACATCATCAACACCTGAATCTAAGATACAAACCATAAGGTCCTTGGATTCTGTCGACAAAGAATCAAATGTTTACTCTTTTTTTAAAAGAGTGTAAAATCAAAGAGTTGTGTTCCATTCATTTATTAAAAATATTCATTTATTGAATTTGTTTCATTTATTTCGTGTTGCGGATTTACATATGAAATTTGTGTCTACAAATTTCTAGCACGCCCGGTGGGACACTCTTTCCTCTCATCTCTCAAGTTGACGTTAAACCTCTACACAAAAGACTCGATGGCATCAAAGAAGAACTCCATTTTTGTAGCTGATGTTGTTGCTATTAGAGGTAAAAAGAAAGCTTCTGGCATCTCTGGCTCCTCTACCGCCATCTTTAAAGCCAATGCGAGTCCCCTGTGACCCACAACAAGACGAAGAGTGGGACCTCTTACTTGGTTGAGCTTCATGGAAAAAAGTGCTCTACCAAGAAGGACCCATCCCGTGAGACATCTAGTCAAGAGAAGAATCCGTCAGTCAAGGTGGTATTGCCTTCACCTGAAGTAAGTGAAGATGCCAGCTTGTGGCTGTCAGATGCTCATTCCAGCACCGGATCTAGGTCTGGATCCCGTTCCAGATCTCTATCTCGAGAAACTGTCTATACAAGTTCCCAATCATACTCTATTACCATGCCTGCAATGATGACGGGAGCCGCAACAGTTGATAAGTAACTTGCTTAGATGACTACGGCTATTGCCAAACTGACAAAGACTGTGGAAGAGAAAGATCTTCAAATTGTTAACTTGATGAATAAGTTAGAACAACAAAATCCAACTGGATCAAGTCATGGTCTTTCTCATCCTTCGGGATTCACTCCACAGGTGGATCTGCACAATGAGGACAGGTAAGAGAAAACTAGCTCACCGCGCTTTAACTGAGAAATAAATCAAGCTTCTATTAGATCTCTCTCTGTACAACAGTTGCAGAATATGATCGTGGATATGATCCGTGTTCAATATGGAGGCCCAACCCAATCGTCCATGGTGTATGCCAAACCCTACTCCTAGCATATTAAGGTTATACGCATGCCAACAAGGTAGTAACCTCCTAAGTTCCAACAGTTCGATGGAAAGAGTAGCCCCAAACAACATGTGGCCCACTTCGTCGAAACATGCAACAATGCCAGGATTTTTGGAGATCAAATGGTGAAGTAGTTTGTCCATTCTCTTTGCGGAAATGCTTTTGACTGGTACACTGATCTTAAAGCTAGTTCTATTGATAGTTGGGATCAATTGAAATAAGAGTTTTTCAATTGCTTCTACAATACTCGTCGGACAGTGAGCATGGCAGAAATTGCTGTTGCGCGACAGAAGAAAGATGAACTGGTCACAGACCACATCGACCGCTGGAGAAACCTAGCTCTTAATTGTAAGGACAGACTGTCCGAAGCTTCTACAATCGACATGTGTATCCAAGGAATGCATTAGGGTTTACACTATATCCTCAAAGGGATAAAGCCCCATACTTTTGAGGAGTTGGCTACTAAAGCCGATGATATGAAGCTCAGCATTATTGCTCATGGAAATCCCAGGTCGGGAGATGCCCGAAAAGAAAAAGAGAAGAAAGAATTCAAGAGAGAGGTAAAACCCTCCAAAGGCAAGGAGGTTATGACAGTCAGAATCAAACCTGTCAAGATCTCTACAAAGAAAGAAGAAAGTAAGGCCAATACATCCCAAGACAAAGGAAAGGCCAAAATGTCTCTGAAGGAGTTTAAAGCAAAGGTATATCCTTTTCTAGACTCTGATGTCTCGGGGATGCTTGATGAACTGCTGTAGTTGAAGCTAATCAAACTCCCACCTTCAAAGTGGCCTAAAGAGATGGGTCGTGAGAATGATCCAAAATACTATCGCTATCATTGGGTAGTCAGTCACCCAATCGAGAAGTGCTTCGTCTTGAAGGAAAAGATCATGAACTTAGCACGGCAAGGAAAGATTGAAAGTGACTCCATGGAGGATGTAGTAGCTACCAACATGACAATAGTCACTTTTGGATCATTTAGTCCCACTCCTATATCAAGCTTGTACGTGATGTTGGTGTCGCCTTCTCAAGATATAAAGGTGTTCTCACCACCACATCAACTTAAATTCGGGTCCTTGGACTCCATCACTATCAACCACATTGCAGGGGCTTCATCTAGTCGGGGGCAATTTGTGCAACATTCACCAAGACAAGAGCAGCATACTCCTTTGGTCGAAGGAGTACATTCTAGATTTAAAGTGACACCTTTTGATGATGAAGGTTGGACTGTAGTTACCCGTCGTAAACAAAAAACTCAATACCTTCAAACTTCACTTGAGCCAAGACCAAGGCGACACCGAAGGAAAAGTAAGCCCAAGGCTAGAGCAAAGAAAAAGAAGAAAAGTGTAAGGAAGAACCAAGTATAAAAAGTTTCGCCTGCCGACCTTGAGGACATTCTCAACCAGTCTCCTCGCACTCTAGTGACTCTTGTAGAGTTCATGCCAAAGGAATTTCTACAAAAAGAATTTGTAGAGGTTCATATTGTCTTTTGTTATGCAATCCATGAAGGTGAAACATCCAAGGACAATGTTGAGGATATGTATGATGTAGGTTCTGCTTCCTCAGACGATGAGGAACAAATTTCAAGTGATAATCTTCTTAAACATTTGAAAGAAAACCTAGATGTAAGAGAAGAGAGTTCCCCCACTGGTAGCAAGCTAGAGCCGAATACTTCTTATATGGCTACAATCACATTCACAGATGAGGATTTACAACTCGGTTCTCACCCACACAACATGCCCTTGTATGTTACAAGGTATATGCTTGAGCACAAAATTAGACGCATCCTGCTTGATTGTGGATCTGTAGTAAACTTAATGCCAATTCATACAATGAGGCAAATAGGCATCTCCACAGATGAATTGGCTCGTAGCAAGCTGATGATTTAAGGCTTCAACCAAGGTGGACAATGAGCAATCGGTATGATCTGACTTAAACTCATCATTAGAGACTTGAAGTCAACCACACTCTTTCATGTGATTGACTGCAAGACATCGTATCATCTTCTCCTTGGTCGCCCATGTTGCATGAGACCGGGGTAGTGCATTTTACCTTGCATCAATGCTTCAAATATTATCAAGATGGAATGGAGAAGCAGGTTGTGGCTGAAAGTCAACCATTCACTAAAGCTAAAGCATATTTTGCAGACCCAAAATTTTAGTTTGAGGATGAAGTGATTCCAGAAGCATTACCTATATCCGTCCCCGTTTTCAATAAAACTCACAAAGGAAAAGAAGTCCAAGGCTTTGTAAGTGAGTCATTCCCTATTGAAAAGTATCAAGGTGATCAAGAAATTTGTAAGGCTGTACCAAAGCTGACACTTCCTATAAGCACTAAGGCAACTCCAGTCTTGCGTTATGTGCCAAAGTCACAACGAAAAGAGGGAGATTCATTATTTAAGGCAACAACTAATAAAGGGAATCTCCTCTTTCAAGGGCTTACCTTAAGACATTGCAAGAAGACTTAGTTCTCCTAACCCATGCCATTTCAAATATAGTGGTCTCTAAACCATCTCTTAAAGAGTTTGTGAAGGCATCCATGTCAGTACCCACTACATCACAAACTGACAAGGTAAATTCTTCTATAATTAAGTGATGGCTGGAGGGGTGGTATGATCCCATTGTTTGTAAGATTTTTGAGAATACCAGATACGAAAAACGAGAGCCGCGACAACTAGCTAAACATTATTCTGCACAAACTGGTGATGTAATGCATGGATTAACAGCAACACAATGCAAGTTGTGAATAATAGGAGAAAAAGTGCTCCCATCAAAAGCTGGTATTAGGTCCACTTCCCTCAAGCCTGTTCGCATCTCCAACAAAAAGAAAGCATCCACTCATCACATTACTGTTGAGGTTGTTAATTAACCAAAGGAAAGGAAGCCAGCACCATCACATTCTTCTGCTTTTGATCAGATTGGTAGGATAATTTCACGTGCCTCAGTGTTTGATTGATTAAGGGGGCAAGCAACCATGTCTAATCAGCAAACTCGGTTATGGAAAAGGTTTACATTATCGTGCCTTAGTCCACAGTCTCGTAGTGCCAAACCAAAAAATGACATCCAAAGATGGCACCAACAAAAGGTAGATCCTACTATGGCTAAAGGGTGTGATGAACCAAGAAGTTCAATACCTTCTCATATGAAAAGGAGAATGAAGTTAGAAGTATCTCCAAGCGAAACTTTGGTTGTTAGATAACACACTGTGGTTTTCACTAATCAACCAAGCTAAAATCCTAGTGGTGAGAATGAGCCTATATAAAATGAGGATTTTGACAATCATCAGGAGGGATCTGAAGACATTGCTTCAGTTAACCATATCATAGTCCAAGTGGTTAAAGAACCTTCCTTAGATGATGAACTTGAAGAAGCTCCTCTAGTCTTCGAAGAAGGGGGTAAGTAACTGTGGATGAACTCAAAGACTTAAACCTTAGCACTGAAGATGACCCTCGACCCACTTACATAAGTGCTTTGTTAAGTCCGGAAGAAGAAACATCATACCTTAAAGTGCTCCAGGAGTATAAAAATGTCTTTGCTTGGAGTTACAAGGAAATGCCTGGACTTGATCCCAAAGTGGCAGTTTACAATCTCGCTATTAAGCACGGTGTACGTCTTATCAAACAGGAACAACGCCGCTTTCAACTTGAGTTGCTTACACAAATTAAGGTTGAAGTCAATAAGTTGATTAAAGTAAGCTTCATCAGAGAAGTAAAATACCCAACATGGATTGCTAACATAGTACCAGTGAAGAAGAAGAATGGAAAAATACGGGCGTGTGTTGATTTTAGAGACTTGAATGATGCATGTCTCAAAGATGATTTTTCGTTTTCCATCACTGAACTCATGGTTAATGCCACTACGGGTCATGAAGTGTTGTCTTTTATGAATGACTCATCAGGTTACAATCAAATTTAAATGTCACCTAAGGATGAGGAATTAACTGCGTTTCGCACTCTAAAAGGGATATACTGCTACCGCGTTATGTCTTTCAACTTGAAGAATGCTAAAGCTACTTATCAACGCACTATGTAGAAAATCTTTGATGATATGCTTCATAAAGTCATTGAATGCTACGTGGATAACTTGGTTGTAATGTCCAGAAAGAGGGCAAACCACTTAAAAGATCTGCGTGACATCTTTAATCGATTACAAAGATATCAACTGAAGATGAATCCATTGAAGTGTGCATCTACAGTTACTTCAAGAAAGTTCATTGGCTTCATAGTTCGACATTGTGGCATCAAAATCAACCAATCAAAAATTGAAGTCATCCAAAACATGCCAGAGCCTAAAGATGTACATGAGTTGAAAAGTCTGCAAAGAAGACTTGCTTACATCCGAAGGTTCATTTCAAACTTAGCAGACCGTTGTCAACCCTTTAATCGGTTAATGAAGAAAGGCACACCCTTTGTGTGGGATGATGCTTGTAGGAATGCTCTGAAAAAAATAAAAGAGTACCTCCTTAAGCTACCAGTCTTAGCTGCACCAATTCTAGGAAGGCCATTGATTCTTTACATCGTAGTGCAAGAGCAGTCATTAGGGGCACTTCTTGCACAAACCAATGATGAAGGAAAAGAAAATGCTCTTTACCACTTGAGCCGAACTCTAGTAGTAGCAAAGTTGAACTACTCGCCTATTGAAAAGACATGTCTTGCTCTCATCTTTGCTACAAAGAAGCTTCGGCATTACATGTTGGCACATACTGTTCGGCTCATCTCACGTGATGATACCCTCAAGTACATCATGACAAGACCAGTACTTTCCGAAAGAATAGCTAAATGGGCTTTTCTTTTATCAAAATTCGAGATCGCCTATATGCCTCAAAAGGCGGTGAAAGAACAAGCTTTGGCAAATTTCCTTGTTGATCATCCAATCCCAGCAAAGTCGGAATTATCTAAAGACTTGCCTGATGAAAAAGTTTTTTACTTAGATATTCCACTAGCATGAAAAATGTTCTTCGATAGTGCTGCACGCAGAGACGGAGTGGGGGCAAGAGTGGTGTTTGTCACCCCACAAGGAGAAATATTACCTTTCTCCTTTGCTTTAACACAATTATGCTCAAATAATGTGGCTGAATACCAAGCACTCATCATCGGGTTGGAGATGGCCTTAGAGTTGCAGCTTCACCAGCTCAACGTATATGGAGATTCTCAACTTATTGTAAATCAACTCTTAACAGAGTATGATGTATGAAAGACAGACTTGATTCTATACCACGGTTATGCTTGTCAGCTTTTTGAATAATTTGAAGATATCATCATAGGGCATGTGCCAAGAAATGAGAATAAACAAGTAGATGCCTTAGCAAATTTTGCAGTTACTTTAGCTTTGCCTGAAGAAGAAGTAACCACTGTTCATGTTTATCGACGATGGGTACTACCCCCTTTGGCATACTTTGGGGATGAACTTCAACACAGTAATGTTGTCTCTGTGTTTGAAATTGAAATTGAAGACTGGAGGCAACCACTCATCGACTACTTGCAATATAGGAAGCTACCAAATGACCTAATGCATAGGACCGAAATACGGCGACGTGTGCCCCAATTTTTATACTTTAATGGTCAACTTTATTATTGTTCTTTCAATGACATTTTCATGAGATGTCTTGAAAACGATGAAGTTCAAGGAGCTCTTAAGGATGCACATTTAGGAGTATGTGGAGCACATTAATCTGGACCAAAACTCCATGAATAATTGAAGAGGATGGGGTTTTACTGGTCAACAATGGTGAAAGATTCAATGGAATATACGAAGCAATGCCAAGTATTTCAATTCCATGGAGATTACATTCGTCAACCTCCAAAACCACTACACCCTACGGTCACCTCCTGGCCATTTGACAGATGGGGACTCGATATAGTTGGTCCACTCCCAAAGTCATCAAAACAACATCTTTACATCTTGGATTCAATGGACTATTTCTCAAAGTGGGCTAAAGCTATGCCACTCAAGGAGGTAAAGAAAGAGACTGTGGTACAATTCATTAAGAACCACATTGTATTCCGCTATGGAATCCCATGGTACATTATCACAGATAATGGAAAGCCATTCAAGAACAACTTGATGGACCAATTTTGTGAAAAGTTTGGGATAAAGCAATGACTTTCTACCATGTACAATGCTCTCACCTATGGACTTGCTGAAGCGTTCAATAAGACTCTGTGCAAACTACTCGAAAAGACTGTATCAAAGTCGAAGAAAGATTGGCATGAGAGAATTGGCGAAGTGCTAAGGGGCATATCGCACATCATTTCAAACCCCTACCCACTCTACGCCTTATGCCTTAGTGTATAATGTAGAAGTTATTATTCCACTAGAACATCAAATCCCATCACTGTGGATCGTTATCCAAGAAGGACTTACAGATGACGAAAACATAAGGCTGCAGCTTGTAGAACTGGAAGCTTTGGATGAAAAGAGGTTAGGAGCACAACAAAGACTGGAATGCTACCAAGCTCGCCTTTCTCGTGCATTCAACAAAAAGGTTCGGCCCAGGTCTTTTCAAATTGAAGACTTGGTGCTTGCAGTTTGGAGACCCATCATCTTGTTTCACTGTTCCGAAAAGAAGTTCGATCTGAAATGGGATGGAACACATGTGGTAAAAAATGTCTACTCCAACGGTGCATATCTCCTCATCACACTAGAAAGACTATGTCTCGGCCCCATTAACGGGAAGTTTCTCAAAAGATACTACCCTTGAAAAAACTTTGCATACACTCTTGGCCCACAAGAGTATAAACTGTGTACGGCCCAAACAAACAAAAACTTGTACAGCTCCTGGCCCGCATGAGCATAAACTATGCATGGTGAAATAAAGCCCAACATCTTAGCTTTCCACACTACACTCCTGGCCTGCAAGAGTATAAATTGTGCACGGCAAAATCCAACATCTGAAAGTACAATCAATGCAAGAAGTAGAGCATGTTTTGGATTGCATTATGGTTTGATCTGATTTTTCGGTCTATAGGAAACTCATGATACTACTTTAAGGTTTGCCACACCTGTGCAAAAAAAAAAAAAAAAAGGGATGCGTACCTGTGCAAAATTATAGGTTTCCATATAAGCTAGTGTTTGGAAAATCTGTGGAAAGCATGATAGACCCCTTTATTGTCTTTTTGACTATATAAAATCTCTGACAAGAAAATGAGAGAGGAATCTTGAGCCATAACTCATCTTAATCTTGTATTGGCTGCAATAAATTTTCTAAAGAAATTGTCTCAGACTCTGAAGTTGGAAAGAACACATGTAGAAGAAATTCAATAAAAAGAGCAATATATTTTTATACTTTTATAATTTTACCTCAAGAGTTTTTTTTCTGAAGGATATGAAGGTTGAAGGATGCTTAGCATGCTCTAAAATCTGACACTAATACCCCGTTTCCAGGATCACCATACTTCAACCTATGGAACATGTCCACTGTTGAAGTAAGTGACAATGAATACCACCATCTTGCTGGAAGATAGAAGACACTACATCTATCTCCAGGATCACATGCGTAGACCCTGTGGAACATGTCCACTGTCAAGGCAAGGCGATGATGTGAAGCACCATCCTGTTGGAAGACGGAAACAGTATTGACGAATCTTCTCTCTGAAGGATATGAAGATTGAAGGATGTTATGTATGCTTTGAAATCTGACACCAATACCCCGTTTTCAAGACCACTATACTTCAACCTATGGAATATGTCCACTGTTGAGGTAAGTGACAATGAGTACCACCATCCTGTTGGAAGATAGAGGACATCGCATCTGTCTCTAGGATCACCTACGTAGACCCTGTGTAACATGTCCACTGTTAAGGCAAGGCAATGATGTGAAGCACCATCCTACTAGAAGACAAAAATAATATTGGTGAATCTTCTCTAAAGGATATGAAGGTTGAAGGATGCTCAACATGCTCTGAAATCTGGTACCAATACCCCGTTTCCAGGATCACCATACTTCAACCTATGAAACATGTCCACTGTTGAGGTAAGTGACAATGAATACTCCTATCCTACTGGAAGATAGAGAACACCGCGTCTATCTCCAGGATCACCCACGCTTGACCTTGTGGAACATGTCCACTATCAAAATAAGGTGACAATGAGAAACACCATCTTGTTGGAAGACGGACAACAGTATTGACGAATCTTCACTTTGAAAGTTTTGGTTGAAGGATTCCTACAAAGAGACACAAGATAGAACATGATGCACAACAATTCTAGATTTGAAATTAAATGTTACCTTACCTGAAGCCATAATGATGCCAAAAGAAAAGACAAATCCTCTTCAAGTTTAAAAGTACTAGAGTGTTGCTCAAATGCTACCTATTTCAAGGGAAATTCCATATTAATGGGTGAACTATAAGGAGATTTTGAAGCATTTCATCATGCAAAGTTACAAAAAAAAAAAAGCGATAAGCATGATATATCAGCAAGCAAATACAACGGATAACACCAAAGGTACCCATGTTGAGAAAAATAATGCAACTTCAGAGACTAGAAAACCTCATCAATCTACTATCCCTTTAATTATATCAACCACCAGCATGATGGAAGAGCCCCTTACAGTGTTAGAGCCAACTTTTGTGACAACATATTCATCTTTAAGGCAGTTTGTCAACCCATCGGAATAGAGAGTAACTCTTCAAGTATGAGATTTGATGACTCATCAATTAGCGGGACAAGATTTGATGATATGAATCCTCTTGATGACTTGGGCAAATCTGTGTCCATGTTTTCATCAGTGATGAATAACAAAGAAAGGGATAAAGTCTCATCAGGGGAAAAGTGCAAGCATGAATGCTACACATACTTCAGTGGGCAAAGAACAGACTAAATGGCCCTTTAAGTTTGTGAGTGGTTCGGATATTTCTTGCTATGGGGAGAGAGTGTGATATCAAGTTTAATTCCACAATTCGAGTGGCACGGAAGGGACTCTGGTGTTCCACATAAGCTGTGCACCATTAAATAAATAAATAAAGATATATACATGAGTACTCTATGGATCTCTGTCGTGTGTTGCCTTCGGAGGAGGACTGTGACTAGTCCAAAGGACAATAGTCTGAACTACAAGTCGGAAGGTTAGGAGGCTTATCACCTATGAATGTTGGGCTTTCTGTTATGTCCCAAGTTGAGCAGCTACAGATGGGACTGACTGCATGAAGAGGGTTAAAACATAGAATGTTGCTCAAGGAAACAGAGTGCCAGTTTGTGTTCTACTTTTGTGGAACTTACTGATTCTACATCTGACTCGGTTTAAAAACTACTTAATGCAGCATGCCTTGCCCAGCCAGGTTCTAAGATCAATCCCGGAGGATCCTATGGAAGCATGGGTGAGACCAGCAAGCAATGATGTGCTGATTGAGGTTGCTGGAAAAGATTATATCCCAGAATATCATGCTTGGGAGAGTTCTTATTGGTGTGGTATATAAGTGGTGGCAGCGGATAAATCACCATGGTTCAACCATTGAGAAATGATTTTCTAACACAGCTTGCATCCCCTCAGCAAGATGTACTCAAGACATTGACCTATCATGTGTATCATTGGATATACTTTGCTTTTCTATGCTATAGGGCAGACTTGGCAGGGCTATTGTTGAATCCTAGCCTGGGTCTAAAGTTTCATGGTAATCGAAGACGTTCACATCAGTAGACCATTGAAAGATCAAAGAGCCTCTGTTATTTGCCCAAGGAAAAGAATCGGTGATTCTGCTACGGCTCCAACAACCCATGATCTAGAAAAAGAACTTGTCAAGAAAAGGGTGGACATCTAAAAAAATAAGACATAAGGGAATGAAAAAGGGGATAGAAAAATAGAATTGTGGAAGCCTATATGTTGAGAGAATCAAAGTCTAGAATGTCTCATGCTATCTTGAATACGAGGAAGAGATTCAGGGTCTTAAACAAGGGTACAAGATGTTTGATTTAGCCTAGCCATTGACAAACACTAATTAATAAGATGATGATGATGTCTACGGTGAATTTGCAGATGTAGAAACAGGAGAAAAGTATTAAAGCCATCGAATAGACGATGTTGGCAGCAATACAATCCAAACTAAAGATGTCCAAGCAATTGAGGAGGCTAAAAACTAAAAAAATAAGAAATAAAAAAAGCTTGCACTTCGTGCAAAATCTGATGCTTAGTTGGATGAATCTAAGCCACCAGATGAGAAAACAAATGAATGTAGCTGCACTCAATGATTTTGATGAGGTCACTCAATTAGAGATAGAGGGTTTTAGAGCAGGGACTTACCTGAGATTGGAGGTCCTATATAGATGGTTGAGCATTTTAATCCATGCTGTCTTACTTTTGTTGGAAGCTTCGGTCTTAAGGAGGATGATGTCGGTTACATGCAGGTCAGGTTAAAGTAACATAGATGGCACAGGAAAGTATTGAAGACTAGAGAGCCAATCATCGTTTCAGTCAGTTGGAGACGTTAGCAGACCATACTTGTTTATTCCATTAAGGATCGGAATGGACGGCGCCATCATCTTGCCATGTTTTGGGATCTTATTGCACCTCCCAATATTGAAATTGTTGTTGTCCAAAATTCTATCAAACAATCAGGCAGCATTCAGAATTACAGTAACCGTTGATTGTACTTGAATCCAACCATGCAGCTCCTATAGAGAAGAAGAGATCAAGTTTTTTGGCTACCCCTGCAAGATCTTCAAGAACACAGCACATATCAAGGGCATGTTTACATTAGATCTGAAATTGCTAAATATCAAGGAAGGTGACGCAGTTTCACAACAACATCAATAAAAAAAGAGAGGAGAAAGGATGCAAAGTGATGAAGAAAGAAGAATAATTGTGATGGGTCGTGTCTCCAGGACGCTGCATGCTCCAGCTCTCAATAGCTCTTCCGCAAGACAAAGGAAACCCTAGACGAGGGATTTATAGAGCAAAAGAGGAAATAGCCTGCCAAAGAGAAAAAAGAAGGGAAGAAACAATAGAAACCTCTTTGCGGTTTCAAATTCAAATTAAAAAAAAAAAACTAGGGTTTAGCACGTGTATATGAACACACAAGTTTTATGGACTGTTCACGTGGGACCATTCAAATTCCACGACCTTTTACAGTGATCAAATGGGCACCTTTGGGGGTGATTTCCCATTCATCCATTGAAGGTTTTGAGCAAGCGGCCATACGGCAACATTTTACCCACTAAGGTGAACTTGAATGCAAACGGACCCACCTCAAACAACGTTCAGGTCCCACTTTTATTTTGGCTTAAATGTGGCCAAACAGTCATATTAAAAAAAAATCTGGGCACAGTTTTAACCAGTTTCCAACTCAGCCCCTTTGGAAACGATTTCTCATTCACCCTTTGGCGGTTGTGATCAAGAAGACACATGGTGTCATTCTCCCCACTATGGTAGACAAGAATGCAGGCGGACCTGCCTCAAATGACGTTCGGGTCCCAGTTTTATTTTGACTCGAAGGTGGTCAAGCAGTCTGGGTACATTTGTAACCAGTGTTCAACTGGGCACCTTTGGAAACGATTTCTCATTCATCCAGTGGCGGTTTGTGTGCAAGTGGCCATACAGAGTTATTCTCCTCACTAAGTTGAACATGAATCCATGTGGACCTGTCCCAAGAAACTTCTGGATCCCACTTTTATTTTAGTTCCAAGAGGGCCAAATAGTCATATTTAAAAAAAAATCTAGGTTTTTACGAGTTTCAACTAGGTACCTTTGGAAGTGATTTCTTATTCACCCATTGGCAGTTTTGAGCAAGTAGCCATACGACGCTATTCTTCTCACTAAGGTGAACATGAGCATAGACGAAACTGCCTCAAACGGATTGTGGGCCCCTCTATTATTTTGGCTCAAAAGTAGCAAAGCAGTCAAGTTTGACTAAGGTGAGAGTCAAGGATGCGCTGCCGTCACCCGTATCTCCTACACACTCGTCAATACATCCTTGAGGGGGCATTTATAGACGCCTGAATTTTATACAAATTACAAATAAGGGCTTACACCTTCACGAATACACACCAAAAACTCAAAAGTCATACATGGGCTTCAAATTTACAAATTAAGCCCAATTGAAGGAACAAATCCATTGGGCCTGGT
>JAOXJP010143860.1:0-13288 GCA_025762735.1 Platanus orientalis | reverse complement strand
CATTTTAGGCTCAGGCCCAGCCCCAAGTATTCTATTCAAGCTCAGGC
The DNA here is from genome assembly GCA_025762735.1 of Platanus orientalis. Classification (NCBI taxonomy): domain Eukaryota; kingdom Viridiplantae; phylum Streptophyta; class Magnoliopsida; order Proteales; family Platanaceae; genus Platanus; species Platanus orientalis. Next base: position 13,241 of record JAOXJP010143860.1, on the reverse strand, counting down.
CTGGCTGAAGTGGGGTTTTTATTTTTTATTTCGACGAATCAGGGTTTTTAAGATTAGGGCCAGGCCTGGCTGAAGTGGGGTTTTTATTTTTTATTTCGACGAATCAGGGTTTTTAAGATTAGGGCCAGGCCTGGCAAATGTATACCATGACTGGTCCACTGCGGGCTGGTCATTGGTACCGGTTGGGCTGGCAATAGTAGAGGATTATAGAAATGTCTGAAACAGAGCCCCAAAAGTTCACACCAAATTTTTTTTTGTTGACAAAAGGTTCACACCAAAATTGTTAATGGAATTAGTAAAATGAGAAGCCAGCTATTATCAATGAAAACAACCTTTTTTGTTTAGATCTCCAGCATCTCTCATGTGTTGACACCTGTCCCATTGAACAGTGATGGGGAGCAGCAAACATGAGCACGCATCCAAATAAAAAAAGTAAAAAAAAGGACAGCAGAGCTGCTGGTCCCATTATCGTTCAAAAGGACAGTGTATTAATTGTGAATTGTGGATATTTGTAGGGCTTTAATATGAGATTGGCTAACGTTTTCAGCTGAAATGCTTTGTTTAGGGGAATGCAATACAGAGAAATGTTAAAACACCACAGCAAATCGGTTGGTGGGCCTCATTTCCTGATTTCTTAAAGGAATTAAAAAAGAAGAAAAATATAAATATATTTTAAACTGCCAAAACAATTTACATAAAATCATCATGTTCTTCAGAATCAGCAGATAATCTTTTGAGAGGTAAATGATTCCCAATAGAAGTTCTAGGCTTTGTTGGCACATGCATGGATTCTTTAAGAGACGTCCTCTGTAGTTGGATAGATGCCCTTTGTGGAGGCCTGAATGAGGCAGGTGATGGGCTCCGAATAGAATCCGTATTAGATGAAATTAAGGGGATTGGTTGTTGATGTTGTTGAGAAACTACAACAGATTTTCGAATTTGAGTCTTCTTTGTATTTGACTGATTTTTATGTTCTTCGACTCTTTGAGTTTTCAAACTTGCAACTGACTCAATAGGTATAAGCTTCCCATCCACTTGGTTCGTGAAAACAAATGTCACCTGCAAAAACAACAAATGGCTCTAAGCATTTCATTGGTATGCAAATAGTAAGAAAAATATAACCGAAAATGCATAAATCAGGACACTTCTGTCACAACCAATGTCCACAAAATTCAGGGAGCAATGATTTTTTATGTAAACCGATTGAGAAAAAGGACACTAGATGAAAATAGCATAAGTCATGCATGTTCTCTTCAGATTGCAGAGACTCCAACTCAGGATGTGGATGCAACTTGCTTAACTTGCCAATTTTGAATACTTTTGAATTTCCTTAACAAAGGTATAGAGCATGAGTAGTTTAATTTCTTCTCAGATTTCCTTCCTCCAGTATTTGTATTTGATACAAGCCAAATATTATAAACTAATCATCACGTGGTGCCTTAACCCCACCAAAAAGCGACTTGCCAATACAATTCAGGAGAGTCCCAATATTTTGTTTCCATTGGAACTAGGACAAAGGAAAAGTAGGATGAAAAAAAATAAAGAAGTCGACATTAAAAAAGAAACTCTGAATGCCAAATTTAGCACATAGTAATGGTCAGAGAAAATAATTAATTATGGTGTGTTACTCGGTCATCAATCATATTGAATGAAGAAAATAATTAATTAGCAAATCAAAAGTACATGCTAGATTCCATATATTATAGATTACAGCAACAGTGACTTACCAGACTAACTAGAACTCCAAATTACCACAAATCTAATTATTAAAAAAAAGTTATGACAACTCTTGACAACCTTAAGAGGGAAAATTCAAAAGCCACAATGATGAGGACATCAGGTCTAGGTATGCCTTCTAGACTTACCAGAGATGACGCATGAGAGCTAGACCTCTGCTTTGGTTTCAGTAGAGGATCTCCACATGCCCGGGACATTGTTTAGGGTTTATGTTTAGTGTTTTCTTATTTTACTACACATTATTTATGTCTCTGGTAGGGGGACACATTTATGTGAGGGTATTTTAATCCTTCGGGGTTTTTTTTTATGTCTTTTATATTATGGAGGTATTTTTTATATATGTTAGAGATGTTTAGGGGTATTTTAGTCCATTAAGCACAATTTGTACCTAGACCTAGCCGTGGGAGTTTATATATTGACCCGAGGACTTGGCTTCTTTATGCTATGAAATAAATCAAGTTTTTGAATTGTCATTTGCTCTCTTCTTCTCTTTGATGTGAAGACTTGTAGCACTAAAACCTTGGAATGGGACTTGGTTTCCACCAAGTTTATCACTATTGGTGGAGGCCAACTCCTCCCTTTGAGTTAAAAGGATCACATACATCATTTTCCTCAATCTTCTAACTTATTTTTAAAGGGTTTTACTTGCTGGAAATTTGTGTCCAGTTTTTTAAGATTGATCACCAAGCCCTAGAGATCAGCTTTTGGTTTGATTTGAGGCCCCTACAAGGTGTATAACACCTGGGCGATCCTAGTGGAAGTGAGAGGCAGCCGAAAATTTCAATCAAAAGAAAATCCGGCAGGATTTTCTCAGGTTTAGGCGTCAAAAAGGGTTGTTGGCCAGTTTTAGAAGATTGAGTAACAGTTGCAACATGCCAAAGTTTTGGTTGATTTGACACTTCTAGGAGCTGTATAACCCCTAGGCGACACCACTGGTGGAAGAGGACCACAGAAAATTTGACTTCGATCTAGGAAATCCCCAGGTGGCGGCACCTGTGGGAAATCTGTCTAGATTTTGTTCTTCATCAAACTTCTTTGTTTTGGATGCTTTATGCCTGGGATTTGGAAGGATTCTTTCAAGGAGATACTTAAGGACTGCTGCACATCAAAATCAGGTTCTGAACTCCCATTATTTGCACTATTTTGAATCCCTAGTCCAGTGGTAATTTTGTGGTTGTTATGTCATATTGTGGGACTGATAAGGGCTATTTTCTGGGTGTTTTTCTAACACAACCCTAAGTTTTTTATCCTAATAATATCCTAATAGCAGCCCCTTAAATCCCCAATAAAGTTCCTTGTTTTGCTTTCCCTAATTCCATCAATTGCCCTACCTAAAGCTTTCTGCTAACACAGTGTTTGATAAAATTCCCCACTGATATGTTTGCTGGAATTTAATATTTGGACAGCTCCTACACACCCACAAGCCCATTGAACATCATCTTTTAGTTCTTTAAAATATCTAGGGTTAATTCCCTTACCTTATTCACTGTTTTTCCATATTATTTTCATTACTTGAGCACTTTATTGCAGACTTTTTAAAATCAGAATTTTCTGGACAGTAAGCTTATTTTATACTGTTCTCTAACTTAGTTGGATAATCTTGCATATTACTTAGGTCTCATGGATGTTCCTTACTTTGTTTTCCTTAACTCCTTTAATGCATATTTATTTAAACTAAAGAACCATTTGATTTTCTTGTGTTTGGTGCGAGTAGAAATCTTGGTTATAGCACTTTATTATTTGTGTGATTTTATGCTTAATCTCCTATGCACACACTTCACTTACCTACATGTATGTTGCATCACACAGGACTTCCCCATGGTATATTTTATAAGATTGACTATTTTAGAAGCATCAGTCACCACATTTACAATTCTTTTCATGAGAGTGTGTGTGTGTGTGTGTGTGTGTGTGTGTATATCAACACCAAAACACTATTAATACCAAAAAACACTAAACACCAAAATCAACATTATCACCACATTATCCACTATCATAATGTCTAGTACATGTCCTTAACCTCTCTGATGATCATTCATATCAGTTCGTGTTATGCAGCAAAACAAAAATTCCCTTAACCTTAAAAATAGAAAGACTAAAGAACAAAACTTCACACTATATGCGGAACCAGAAAGTAGACCAGATAACGCTGAGGCACAAGACCTAAGTGATAATGAAGCATCCTAATTAGTCATCAAGCAGAAGGAGCTCAATCCCATGCCATCAGTAACAAACATCTCAGATACCAAATTACCTCTGTAAGAAGCATTAGTGCATCATTTAGCAACCAGGAAAAAATATATCATTTTATCTAATAATTCTACGAAATTACAGCCTAAAACATAACATGATTTGGTGGATGGGAGAAGCAAATCTTGCCAAATAATCAGTAGGGAAGACCACAGTGGGATCAAGCACCTGATGAGAACAAATAAAACCTTTTGTACATTCTCTGCTGCTGATATGTAGTTTTATAATAATAATATAATGATAACTACACTTATAAACACCTACTGGTTCTAGAGATTTTGGAGTGAATATAAAGCATTGCCAGCATGGAATAGTGGCAAGTTTCCACAAAATAATTGAACTAACAACAGAAAGTTTTAACTTGCAGCTTACCTCATTTCCAGCTGAGGCTTGAAAAATTGGATCAGGCACAGATGTTGAAAAAGAGTGATGCCCCCAACTTCCTAGATCCTCTTCTAGTGGGGTTCCAAGCTGAAAAATTAAGTTCCAAAAGTAGGATGAGAAGCAAATAAAAAAATTATAACCTAAAACATAAATTGATGAAATGCAACCTACCTGTTTTTCTGAGTTTTTTAAATTGTGCAAGCATCCAGCAATTTTTGCAAATCCACCTATATCAGAAGCTTCTTGATCAGACTGACAACAATCACTTGTTGAATTGGCATGGTCTTCAACCTCTCTTGCACTATCAGGACTGTCGTCTACCTCTAAATCTTGTTTTCCACAACGAATGCAGTTCATATTTTCATGGATTTCAGACCTACATAAAAGGAAATAGATCAAAAATTGATAGTTATAGTTAGAGAATAAGATACTTAAAATTATTTCATGTTACCAGAGCCTGGAGAAGGCAAAGACAGACCCAGGCACATTTTAACCCATAGTTGCTCTCAATAAATAGGTAGAGGCTGTAGAATCGTACAGGTTATGAGGATAGGCAAAGGGGCAGTGAAGTGCAAATAGTATCAGAACCTCAATTTTGTTGTATCATGTAGCAAATTCGTATCAAGAAAATGAATGTGAAGAATGCTTTTGTACCAGGATATTTAGAAGAGTTGTGCACATCCTAGGAATTAGGTTTATGTCTCTTTAGTGTAAACTGAAAAGGGGGGAAAGGGAATAAATAAGGGGAAGCGCATGAATTAAGTTGATTGAACCCAGATTGAAAATTTGAGGTACGTGGTAATGATTCATCACAGCACCAGTGATGTATCTCCTTATCAGTCAACATACGTCAAGGGTCGCTAGTCTACTGGTCAATGGGGCTAATCTCTTATTACAGGTGGTGCTCCAGTAGGTATTGCTGCATTGAAAGAGCAACTTCACATAAAAGATTTAGAGTTAGAACCTACATCCTAGCACTAGTAATGGAAGCTGCAAGCCACCATGTTTTAATGATAACTAAGATAATGCACTGTGTGATAACAAATAATAGCCAATTCAAAAGCTAGTCTTCAGACCGTCAACTAGTGCTATATGTTGGATAAGCACAAAAATAAAAGCACAAGGAAAAGAAAAAAGAAAAGTGAATCCAAAGCATCATTTTGTTAATGCACTTATGGGGATGACAAAACATAATCAAGCTAAAATGGCCACAGACTACATGTGAGAAAAGGTAAAATTACCTTTGAAAGCCACAATTTTCAATACGATAGGAGCTTCTCTTGAAAACCAATTTAGTATGATGGAGATGTGGAAGGATTTCAGTTTCCTTGGATTCTTTTCTGGTATATAAAATATTTACCAGAAGATATAAAGAATATCAATTACAACATTATCAGTTTCTTTTATTTTTCAGCAAATGGGTCTCTGTCTGGTGAATAACTATATGTCAAGCTGTTATTTCTAAAACATCCGTTAATTGCTTGTATTTTATTAATCCCACTGCTACTCTACAGTATGTACTTCATTATCTGGTAGTCATGATACACCCATTGAAGGTGTCTCATCGTTTTCACATTCTCAGGAATCTAGATAATCTCATACACCAATAACCTGTTGCTTGGCACTTGTAGCTATAATGACAAATAGATATAGTAGAGCCTTCCTTGGGCATAAGGAATGCCCAAACTATTACCCAATGGAGAAGTACCCTGATGCAGATGGCTGTTGGTAGCACTACCCACTTTCATGTGTTTATGACTGGGCCACAAATCAGGCCTATGTGAGACCCTCAAGGTTGGCCTATATGCTACATTAGGCCGATGTCCACGCAGCTCATACAGTGGAAGGAAAACTTTTCTTGCATCTGTCATGTGCAAGAATTTGGCATCTTTAACTTCTTAGATTTGCTTAGAAAATCTGTGAGATGCTTATTTGACTTTCCTAGTCCTATAGGAACTTTGAGATATCTATTAGGTTTCCTTAGATTTGTCTTTACCTAGTTTCTTATTTCTTTGAGATATTTGTTATGGGAAAGTAGAACTAAGAAAATTTTAAAGAGGAATCAAGCAATATCTGAGAAAGAACCTTCGCTGAGAAAAGTATACAAAAGTATGAGTAGAGCCTAGAATGAAGGGGGATGAGATATTAAAACATCCCAACCAAATATAAATAAGCAAATTTACATCCCTCAAATTTCTTCAAGATGGAGTCCAAAGGTAAAAACTGCCAGGATTTGATTCTCCACCCTCTCCAATGTAGAGTACCTATATTCAATGTGGGCATTTCTTTCTTTCCAGAAAATCCAAGCCATAGCAAAAGGGGGAATCTTCCACAAAATACAGACCCCACCATTCACTGCCAAGGACAATCAAGAAGAGATCAGCTCCACGAAGTGCTGAGAAAGCACCCAACACAACCCAAATCTATAGAGGAGTGCTACAGTCTAGATGCAGAGCGGGAATGAATAAGAAGATTGTAACCAGATTCTGCATGCTCATTGAACATGAAACACATATTGCTCATAATCATTCTTCAAGAGATAATTCGATCCACAGAATCTTAACCAAGTCATCTGTCCAGAGCCCAGAAAAAGAAGGATATTTTGGAAGGAATTGGAGTTTGCCAACAAATGAATCCAGGAAGGAGGAAACTGCACTATCACCAAGGGAAAAGAAAGATCTCACTGAGAAATCACCTCTAGCCTCTCCAGACCAGACCCAGAACCATCTATCCACAATACTGCACAACAGAGGCATCTTCCAGCTGGGCCAAGAGGTCAATCAGCATACCACTTCCCAATCATCCAGTTACCGGGAAAACTTTGGAGCCCAAACAACTTGATCAGCCACTAATTCAGAGCAGTCACTAGATATGGGATTTTTTTTACAGGCCATTCTTGAAAATCAATGAAAACTTGAAGGGTGGTAGTAAAACCCATGGGGTAAAAACTCGCTTGATCCAACTTGGGATCACTGTGCCCAGTCAGATCCTAGAGGTAGGATGATCTCCCCATCCTTATAAAGAATTGCCTAATCCATTAAAACTCGGGTGGATTGTCTGATCCCTGAGTCATATCAGGGATGAGTCAGGGATCGTTTGATTCGACTTGAGATTGAGTGATCCGTATGTCTTCAAACAAAGACTGATTACTTTGTGCTGTCGTTTGAGCCTCATAAACTCATTTCCACCAGTTCATTTTTTCCATTCTTTTTCATTCAACTTTTCTACAGCCTAATCTATTGAAATCTAAGGGTTTCCCACATAAAAAAACCAGTAAATTTGAATATTTTGATAGATCAAAATTCTTCACAGGATCTTTCAAGGTACGTTTTTTAGATTAAAATTTTTTTTTCTTCCTTTTTTTTTTTTTGGAGAGAGAAAGATAATGGACAGAACTTGTTGAAAAAAGAAAATAGACGAAAGAAGCACACAAACAACAAAGCAGACCCTCATCAAGGCGATGAAAGACCAAAAAGAAAAAAACAAACAACAAAAAGAAAAAACCCCATGAAGCACAAAACATTATAACTCTTCACACCAAAAGGAATGCCCCAACCTATCCAAAAACTCCGCCGTAATAGAAATCCAATCAAATAGGGTTCTGTAAATATGAAGGGAAATTTCCTCAAGACTCCTCGCCTTGCCCTCAAAGATCCTAGAATTCATTTCCTTCCAAAGGCTCCAACAAATGGCTTCCAGAAGGTAAGACCAAATGATTGCAAGCAAACCCTCCAAATCACATATCCACCACCCCGAAATCAAATCACAAAAATGGGAGGAAAATGACCAATAAATATTAAGATGGAAGAGGAAGAAACCCTAAACTAGGTTGGCCAAGACACAGGAAGGAAATAAGTGATCCATTGATTCCTCTTCCACCAGACACAGGACACATCTGTAAGCCAAATTCAAACTCCTTCTCTACAAATGATCAAAGGTGAGAATTTTATCCAATAAAGCATTCCACGGAAAGAATGAGACTTTTGAAGGATTACCCGAAATCCAAAGCCTCTATAGGGAAATGATCTATTCCTACACCCAACCATCTCTAAATATAAAAACTTAGAAGTGAATTGGTATTCTACTGATTTCATGTAAGAAAAAAAAATTTAAGGAAAAAAAACAAAAACAAAAAAAGATTACATGATTAAGATTTGATTAAATGCAAACTTTGAAGAAAAAAAATCCCTATTTTTTCAAAAACAATAAATAAAAAGAAAATGACCAAATATTACATAATAGACCATAAATTTATGGGTTTGGGTCAAAACCCATTGATCTATGGTGGAGCTCAATTTTTTTTTTAATATTTTGAAAATTAAAAATTAGGTATTTTAATTATAAAATGATACATTTAGATGGATAAGGGTAGATTTTATTTTGGAGAAAATGCAATGTTTTACATGTGTTTTTTTTATAGTTTTTAGGATTTATTGTATCTTCAAAAACTAAACTAATTTAAAGAACTACAAAAAAAAAAAAAAAAAAAAGGAAAACAAGGGTATTATTAATTGATTTTTTAAGTTAAAATAACAATATATTAAGAAGAAATAAGAGAACAAACAAAAACAAAGAGACTCATTACGCGGGGAAAAATAAAGCATATATATATATATCCATAGAGAGTACCATGCAGTCTCCTCAAAACCGGTAGAAATAGAAACCCAATAAAAAAGAGACCTATAGATGTAGGCATAAAGATTCTTAAGAGATGAGTACTTATCTTTGAAAGTTATGTTGTTGCTCTCCTTCCACAAGCCACAACAAATGGTTCCCAATAGTGAACACCTAATGATCTTCGAAATACCTTCTAAATTCCTTATCAACCAACCCGAGATGAGATCTTTGAACTAGTTTGGAAAGGTCCATAAAACATTAAGTTGGACAAGAAAGAAACCCCAAATTTTACGTGCCATACAACAATGCATAGAGAGGTGGTCCTCCGACTGTTCCTCCCTCGTACACAAGATACACCTAATTGTCAAATTCCATCATCCACTCCTTAAATGATGGAGAGTACAAATTTTATTCATATAGAAGTTCCAAACAAAAAGGATTTCAGGGGGAATGCCCGAAACCCAGATGCCTTTATGAGAAGCCAAAATACTAATCGAGTTGCCTTAACCAAATAATTTTGATGAATTGCAAAGATATTATTTTTAAGGTGTAAAATTCTACCATATTCAACTATATTTTAATACAAATGACTGGTGAGACTTATATGAATTATTATTTTTTTGATGAATTGAGACTTGTATGAACTATGAAGACAGTGCACCTCATTTTAGGAATATAATCATTAAAGTCCTTAATCATGCTCCTCTTCAGGTGCGAGAGGAATTGGAGCAAGTTTGACTAAGGTTAAGGGTTCACAACTTGTTCAATAAGACTTCAGATGAAGACTACTATAACCCCATCGACTTGAGTCACATATTCGAGAAAAATGATTCATTGGACCCAGGGATTTATAAAGGTGAGGATCCATTGTTCAATGGGCGAGATACAGACTTGCTTGACACAGGATTGGTGAGTGATGATACTAAGGTTGGTGTGGTACGCAAGTTAGAGATGATGATTTTGATGACGTCCACAACAAGATGCACATGACATTCTATTTTTTGGATGTTCCTATTGGTGATAATGTTGACGTTGAAAGTGGCAATGAAGAAACCCATGTCGTGGAGACTGATGATAGTAGTGATCATGTTGTTGGTGCAGTTGTGTTGGCAAAGCGGAAACAACCATAATATTCCACGTGATGGGATCCGAGCTTAAAATTACTCACAATTTATGTAATAAAGAATAAAGCAGCATAAAAGAAGTCAACAGTCACACAAGACAAGGATCTTTTGTGTGGCCAAGATGCTTACATTCACAAGGATAACTGTTTTTCACTATATGAAAAAAGTAAAGGATGTACAAAGCTCTCTTCCTCAAGCTCTCACCCTAGAACCTAAGCCCTTAACCCTATTACATCATTCTCCCTCAACCTTGTGAAAAAACCCTTTCTCACAACCTAGAGAAGAACCCTAAGTAAATCAATGAGAAAGAAAAACCCATATTCCTCCAAAACCAATCTCATATTATATAGAGATTTTTAGTCTTGTGGAGCCCATGAAAGAGCACCCACACGTTTCCACTTCTTCTACTTAGAGAAAGAAGCCAACTCATGTGGAAGTTTCCTTTTGAATGTAAACTTACCAAAATCCAAACAATCTTCACCTTGGCATGTTTGTAGCCACCTTGAAGATTTCTTGTTGAAGTTAGCTCCGCTTGCATCTTTGCCAAGACATAGAACCTGACATGTGCACCATACTCCACCATGACCCACATTTCAAACCACCTTGGAGAAAACCTGCACTTTTCCTTCTTAGTGAACTATGCATCATATATGTGAAGAACACACTTGCACCTCGAACCCAAATCATATCATGTTTGCTATCGCTACAAACAACCATCTACCTTGAAAAATCATTACTATACATACCATCGAATCAATTCGATCTTGACATCATGTGACTCAATCATAACACGGCTAACACACATGTGTAGTTGTCTAGAGTTAACACACCTAGTTAACTCTAGAGAAAGACCTCGATCCATACTCTTTAACCTCAGGATCTATCTCACCATCGCCTGCCACCTAAAAACCCATAACACTTGTCTTTATCTCAACTACGAAAGAGATGCTGCACAAGCGCTTGTTACTACGTACACCCCGTTTCCAACTCCTTGCCGAGGTTAAAGAAATACCATCAATTATTGTATTCCCTATCAAATGATACAAATCATCAAACTTTTCTCCACTCATCAAGACCAAACAGCCACGTGTGATATTCATGGTTATACTAGCAACCCATGGAATCCAACCAGCTAGTGATATTAGATTCATTCACATCTTTGAGACGTACAACACACCACTCAAAGTACAAACCACTTCATCAAACATCTTGATCTTCACCATCCCCATACTCATACCCATGACGTCACAAGTAAACCCGTCACCCATAAATACAACACGTCTTCTTCTCTTGAAACATATTAAAATATTCTTTCTTAGAACATATATGAATAAGGTAACATGAATCTAATATCCACTCATCATGAGAAAAAGTGTTCATACTTTTAGAAACTATGAAAACATTTTTAATGCATTCCTCTTATTCCTCTACCAACATTGTACTGAGACTGTCACTTTCATTTTCGTCATCATGTTCTAGACAATCCCTCTTAATGTGATCATATTCTTTGCAATGAAAACAATGCATCTGGCCCTTCCTCTGGAGTTGGACATGGACCTGCTACTCCCAGAGACCTTCACAGATGACCTTCCTTTCTAATTCTCTACCCAACTAATCAACCAAAAATCTTAATCTCCTTTAAGATTTGACCTCATAATCTCGTTAGAAAGAAGCGATATCGTAACGTCCTCTAGGCTTATTATACTTTCCTGAACAGTAACGTTGTCACCAGGTTGTTGTAAGAATCATATGAAGTAAGAAACAAAAGGGTCTTATCCTCTTCCTCCACCTTGACACCAACTTTGTGCGATTAATCAAAGAGTTGGTTGAACACATTTATGTATTCCAACATATTCACACATTCTTCGATCTTCAACCCGTACAATTTCTGCTTTTGATATAATTTGGTGAGACTCTTTCCCATGTAGAGTTACTCCAACTTCTCCCACAAATTTGGTGTCAAAGCCTCATCCATAACGTTAAATAAAGTGTTATATGCAAGATAGACGAATTGTGCTGACTTCCCTAATCTCTATGTCTTTCCAATCATCATCTCCTTGGACTTGCCTTTCTTTCCCTGAAACGTCTTGTACAAACCTTGTTGTACTAATAAATCTTCCACCCTTCCTTAGCAAAGAGTGAACTATCATTTCCATCATTTTTTCCAAAGAAAACTGACCGATGGAAGCCTATGTTGCCATCATAAATCAATCCAAAAAGTTTACAAAGTAACCCTTTGAATAAAAAAAATATTTTTACTCACCGAACTCTTCCTCTTCCTCCTACACATGAACCAGAAGCTTTGATGCTAATTGTTGGCATAGCGAAAACAGCCCTAATATTCCACATGGTGGGATACGGGCCTACAACACTCATAATCTATGCAACAAAGAATAAAACAGTAGAAAAGAAATCAACAATCACATAAGACAATGATTTTTTACGTGATTCGGCCAAGATGTCTACATCCACGGGGATCCGTTTTTCACTATATGAGAAAAGTAAAGGATGTACAAAGCTCTCTTTCTCAAGCTCTCACTAGAACTCATGCCCTTAACTCTATTACATCCTTCTCCCTTACTTCTCTCAACTCTGTGAAAAGCCCTTTTCTCACTTTCTTTCACAACCTAAAGAAGAACCCCAAGAAAACCAATGAGAAAGAAAAACCATGTTCCTTCAAAATCAATCTCATATTATATAGAGATTTTGTCTTCTGGGGCCATGGAAAAGCACCCACACATTTCCACTTTTAGTAGGAGAAGGAAACCAACTTATATGGAAATTTCCTTTTGCCTAGAAACTTGCCAAAATCTTAACAAGCTAGAGTCCACTGGCATTGCCACTAGGGCAAGTGGACCAGTTGGAGTTGGCTCTTATACACCATGGCAGCCAACTTGGCCAAACTAGGAGAGGCAACATGATGTAGGAACATAGATATGATACCAAAGATGATGTAGAATGATGGCCAAGAATATCAATAAAATTGAAAGTGATGTAGCGGAAACAAGAAAAGATAAAGACCTAATTTGAAGTTTTTTCAAACTTAAAACAGGGGATCTTGGCCTCTACCAAGCTCACATAAACTCAAGGAATCCACCTTTGGGGAAAACCACTCCTGGTTTTTAGACT
>JAOXJP010143849.1:0-13288 GCA_025762735.1 Platanus orientalis | reverse complement strand
AAAATCACTTATAACTGTCTTAGAAAACTTTGGTTCACTCGTTGTTTGTTATGTTGGAAACTAGACTTTCAAATATATATCTATAATGGTGTATAGTTTTCTCACTAATTCATTCTAAGTTTTCATAGATTTTTTTTAAAGTTGATAAAGTTTACAAGTCATTTAATATGTATTTAAATCATATTGTGTATGGATATGTGTGGGTATTACACTCTCCCACCTTAAAGTAAATTCAGTCATCGAATTTGACATACCTTAAGTGTGAAACAAGTGTATATATTTTTCCTTCATTTCATCCTTACCTTCCGGAGTTGCTTATTCTTCCGAATGGTTTTTCCATAACACTTTCACATAAGGAGTCACATTCGAATATAACACTTTCTCCTTTCTATCCAATATCTGAACTAGCAGTTCTTCATAAAATAAGTCCTCGGGTCACATGAGCCACACTTGATGATCATTTTACAAACCTTACAAGATCACAAGTTATTTGCAAAATTCAATAAGTGCGAGTTTTGGTAAGACCGAGTGGCATTCTTAGGCCGCGTGATTTCCAAGGATGGGAATTGTGTTGATCTAAAGAAGATAGATCAATTATGAACTGACCAAGACCAACTAATGTAACTGAGGTTCATAGTTTTTAGGATTAGTTGAGTGTTACTAGAGGTTTGTGAAAGGTTTTTCTAAGATCAGAGGACCGTTAACTAAGCTAACTTAGAAATATGCAAAGTTTTAGTGGAATGACGATTGTGAGAAAAGATTTTAAGAATTGAAGGACTGATTAGTGTCCGCTCTAGTCCTTAAACTATCATCTAGTACATGTGGTTTTGTTATGTATAGAAATGCTTCACAAAAAGTCCTAGAATGTGTGCTTATGCAGAATGAAAAGGTAATCGCGTATGCTTTGAGACAACTCAAGCTACATGAACTGAATTACCCCACTCATGACTTGGAGTTGGTACCAGTGGTTTTTGCATTAAAGATCTAGAAACACTATTTGTATGACAAGAGTTGCAAGATATTTATAGATCACAAAAGTCTCAAAGACATATTTTCTCATAAAGAGTTGAATCTAAGACAAAGGAGATGAATGGAGCAAATCATGGACTATGATTGCATGATCAACTACCACACAAGAAAGACTAATGTGGTAGTTGATGCCTTGAGTAAGAAGTCCTTGAGCTCACTTGATTGCCTCATGAATTGAAAGACTTAAATGTCGAATTATAGGTGAATTTGTTAAAAACCTTCTTTACACATTTGAAGGTGTAACTTATTCTTGTTGATCAGGTGATGAAAGCCTAGAGTAGTGATCCTCTTTTGATGAATATTACAGAGATAGTGAAGAAGGGCAATAGAACCAATTTCTTTATGCATGTTGATGGCGCTTTGAGATTTGGGAATTGTCTATGTGTTCCAAATAATGACTAATTAAAAAGATGATTTTAAAGAAACTCATGGAGCTGAATATGTAGTTCACCCTAGCAACACCAATATATATATAAGGATTTGAAAGAAACGTATTGGTAGAGTAATATGAAGTGGGAAATAACATATTTTGTATTCAGGTGTCTAACATGTCAACAGGTCAAAGCCGAACATCAGAAGCCTGCAGGTCCACTTCCCACTTGATATTTCATAATGGAAGTGGGAACACATCTCCATGGGTTTTATAGTAGGTTTACCTAAAACAAGTAAAGGTTATGACTCCATCTGGGAGATTATCGACTAATAAATGAAGTTTGCACACTTCTTACCTATCCATATATCATACCCACTGGATAGGTTAGCCAAGTTTACGTTGTTGAGATAGTGTGATTACACGGAGTTTTAGCTAGTATTGTTTCCGACTAATGGGTATTGGACTAAAATTTAGCACTACATTCTATCCCCAGATCAATGAACAGTCGAAAAGAACCATATAAACACTTAAAGACATGATACAAACTAATTTGATTGATTTCAAGGGAAGTTGGAGTACTCATTTACCATTGTTTCAGTTTTCCTATAACAATAGTTATATAAAAAAAAGTATCCACATGACACCTTTCAAAGCTCTTTATGGAAGAAGGTGTTGATCACCGATTTGTTGGGATAAAGTTGGGGAGAAGCAAATGCTTGGATCTGAGTTAGTTCAAATCACCATAGAGAAAATCTAAATTATTCGTGATTGATTACGGGTTGTCCAAAGCTGACATAAGTGCTACGCTAACAAGAGAAGACAATTGCTTGAATTTGAAGTGGGTGATCATGTATTTCTCAAGGTCTTTCCATTCAAGGGAGTGAATAGATTTGGCAAGAAAGGGAAATTATAATTCGGATTCATTGGCCAGTTCGAAGTATTGAAAAAGGTGGAAGAGGTAGCTTACAGTTTGGCTCTACAACCAGAATTGCCTCATATTCATAGAGTATTCCACGTGTCCATGTTGAGGAAATACATATAAGACCCTTTTCACATGTTAGAGTATATTCCGTTGGACATAACGGATGATCTAACATATGATGAGTAACCCATTATGATCATTGACTAGAAGGAACAAGTTTTGTGCTCTAAAATTATGTCATTTGTGAAAGTTTTATGTCGTAACCATACTAACGATGAAGCTACTTGAAAAGGAGATAATGAAATGAGAGCCAAGTATCCACATTTGTTCCATAGCCAAGGTATGCACAAATTCAGGGACTGAAGTTTTATAAGGGGGGAGGATGTAACACCCCGTAATGTATTTAAAGGGCAAAAATATAATTTAGCATGTGTAAAAGTAAATTTATCTTTAAAACAATTTAGGATGACCATTATAGAGTTTGAGACCCATTAGACTAGATTAGAAGTGAGGAAATGAAGATAAGTCATGAACTTGTCTAGTTCTAAAGTTGTCCCCAGGTATATATATGGGATATCTTCATAGGAAAACATGTACCAATCCAGAAATAATTTAAGTGCAAATCATGCAGCATTAGAAAGGTCTAGGAGTCTATTTTCCAAAGCCTCAAATGATGCATAATTCAGATTTTTCTAGAGAAAGTTATGCTTATTTTCCCGCGGGGTGTTTGTGTTAAAAAATTTAGAACTAAACCTCCACAACCAATCGTGAGATCTTGGACAAGTCATGAGCATGACAAGTCACAAGATGGGCCATGGGCATGACCAGTCATGGGGACAGGCCACGGCCCTTGGGTTTGTCATTCTAGGAAGTTCTGTAGTGTTGTGAACAGTCACAAATTTTTGTGATAGGTCATGAGTGTGATGTCATAGATCTTGTGATTGGTCACGGGCGTGACAAGTCACAGATCTTGTGACGGTCACGGTTGAAAAAACTAGAAAAAAATATATTCGATGTAGAAATGATGTGACTCTTTCTAATTTGACCCCCACACATGTGAGATCTCGTTTATGATGACTTATAACCATAACATGACCTTATTTAGGTCCAAAAGACTATTTAGAACATAAAAATAATGAAGGAGAGAGAGAGGATTGGGAGAGTTAGGAAATATGAGAAGAGTTTCCTCTTCAAAGAGCAAGATAAACCCAATTTTCTTAGATCTAGACTTGTTTTGTCGGAATTTAGGGAATTAGACTTTAGATTCTTGTTTTAGAGTGTCTTTTCATTAAATCTATGTAATATTTGTCTTAGATTTAGACTTGTTTGGTGAGAGTTTAGAAAATTAAACTTTAGATTCATATTCTAGAGTGTCTTCTCATTAAATCTATGTAATATTTGTAAAGGTTAAGGATTAAATTTGTGGGAGTTCAAGCTCTTGAGAGAAGAAGAAGAGTGGATTGTAAGTACTCTTACAAATTAATGTCATTTCATTTCTTTATTTCTATAGAACTTTGTGAATTGATGAAAAATACTATCGTTGAAGTATTTTTTATTTGGAAACCATGAGAATATCTCTCTATGTTGATGATCCTTCACATGTAAGTGATTCCTTTGCAAGTTGAGAATTATTTCCTTCATGTATAACCAAGTTTTTGATAGATATACTATTTTCTATGAGAATTTTCCTATAAATTGAACTAGATTGATCCTACACATGTTTGAAGTAATGATTTTCTCCATTGTTAGATCCATAAAGTTGTTTCTAGTGAATCCTTATGATAATTTGTGTGATTAAGTATGAATTTAAGCTTGAATTGATAAGAATCCCCATGAGGTTAGCTAATGTGTATGGTAGAAAAAATGATCTAAGAGAATCCTATTGAAAGACTATTATAAATGTGAAATCTATTGAAATCAATAAGGAATGGAACTTAAGAAAGTGTTCACAATAGAATCCAAATATGATTACACCTTTGCTTTTGTTAATGTTTATTGTTAATTCCATAGATTGGAAAATATATGGGGTGGTAGATTAGGCATGACATGAACATATTGCATATATTAGTCATGTTTGTAATCTATAGAGTCCTTGTGTTCAAGAAAAAAAGACATAACTCCAAGGACTAGAAGCTACAAGGAAGGATGCCCCTCAACATTGTCAAGGTCTAAGACTTGAAGATTCAAGCCTCTTTATGCTCAAGAAATATATATCAAGGTAAAGAAGAGGTTAGAATTAGGTTAACCAAACCTAAAGACCCTTGTGAGGGTTAATGGACCAACTCATGCCTTGTGCAAATGTCTCACAGTATTTGGGAATCATTTAAGGCAAAATGGCTGAAAAACATGGGAATTGGATCAATTCAAGGGGGGGTTTGATTGAACCGATTTTAGCAGATCGATCCGAGCCCACATCGGATCCATCCGATAAGGAAATTGGATCGATATGAGGTGTTTAGGCCAGTTTTTTTTTTTTAACAGACTATGTTATCAGATCAATCCAATTTGGTGGATTGATTCGATATCTCAAGATTTTAAAAATGGGATATGAATGATTGTGATTATTTGATTGGTGGGAATGATGCCAAATTAAGGGTGCATGACCATATCCATCCCTTATAAGTATAAAAGAGCCCTAAATGAGCTCTTTAACTCTAAAGAACACACACTAAGAGACCTTGAGAGAGAGAATAAGAAGTCATTCAATCCTCCAAACCACCACAAAGGCTCTCATTTATGAGCTTCCATGGGAGATTTAAAGAAGCAAAGAACCATTAAAGTACTTCCTTAGCACTCATTCTTAAAATATACAAAGAGGGAAGCAGGATGAGGGTTTAGTCATAAGTAAACCCTAGTTTGAAGCTCCAAGAAGAAATGAGGCAACTCTTAAGATCTTGGTGGATAGTTAAAGCAAACAAGCTCTACAAGGAGCAACCACCATCAAATGCTAGTAAGCAATACATCAACTTTGAAGAGGTAAATCATATTGTTTTTTTATTGAGACCATAACACCTTCACCGAAGTCACCAAAGGTGTAGACCACACTCGTTGGAGTCATTGAGTGTACACTCGCTGAAGTCACTGTGTGTAAAGCTTGCAACTTATCAAGGCAATTATTAGAAGTGCAAGTAGTTGGCTTTTGAATTTTAACCTTGATTGTAAGTTTTTCATTCTAAATAAAATTTAGTGCTTAGTGTGAGCTTTGACAAGAGATGTAGGCAGTTACATTGAACCACTTTACATCATGTGTAATGTGTGAATGCTTGTGGTATGCAATTATGTCTTCTTTCTATCTTAGCATGACAAGTGTAGCAATCATTTCATAATCTTTCATTCTTGGAATTAATTAACATCTAATTAAAATATAAAATTGAACATTTACATATCATTGCACTTATAAACAACAAAGAATTAATCTATTTGGTTAAATGCATCTATTTTCAAGTTATAATTGAATATCTTTGAATTGGAAATTAAGTGGGGTTTAATTAAAAATATTTTTTATAAATCCTATTCACCCCCCCTTAGGATTAACACCGGACTTTTAATGGTATCAGAGCAAGGTTGCTCTTATACATTCTAACAACCAAAGTGAAAAGATTTAACTCCTAGAGAAAAACACTCATGGTTAACCCAGAAGAATCATATTCAACCACGAAACCCCCATTCTTTGATAGGAGTAACTATCCGTATTGAAAAATATGAATAAATACATTCCTTCAAGCCATGGACTTATTTGTGTGGATCTCAATTTAACAAGGTTAGAAAAGACCCACGGCAATGGAAACAGATTGGGATGAAACCCAAAAGAAGGCATACACTTCAAACTATAATGCATTAAACGTCATATTTTGTACCATGAGCCAAACTGAGTTTAGGAGAATTTGCTCACTCACGATGGCTCAAAAAGCAAGGAAACTCCTAAAGTTAACTCATGAAGGAACTAGAGCGGTGAAGTTGAAATTTCAAATGATCACCACTAAGTTTGAAGAACTTAGACTGGAAAAAAATGAACAATTCATCGACGTCTATACTAAGCTTCAAGATATTGTGAACTTTAAGGTGGGGTTTAGAGATCCATTTAAATCAGAAGCAATAGTAAGAAAAATATTTAAATCGCTTCCGAAAAGGTTTAGAGCCAAAGTGACTGCTATCGAGGAAAGTAAAGACTTAGACACCTTAGTAATAGAATAACTTATAGGATCACTTCAAACCTTCAAGATGACACTCAAACCTAGTGTCAAGAAGAAGGGAATTGCCCTCAAAATTGAAGAGCTATTGAGTTCGGAAGAGAATTCCAACAATGAAGTAGCTTACATTACTAAGGGCTTTAGAAAATTCTAGAAGAAAAATGTTAAAAATTTTAGAAAGAAATTTTCTAATAGAAAACCAAAGGATTCATCAAGGAGAAAGGAAAACTCCAATGATGAAGTCATTTGCTATGAATGCAAAGGACGGGGTCATTTTGCCTCCAATTGTGCTAACAATAAATATAAATTTAAAGCCAAAAATAAGAAGACAATGGCTGCCACTTGAGAAGACAACAATGATGACTCGGATGAAGATTTATCAAGCAATAAAGATGATTCTTCACAAAGTATTGTTTCATTTGTTTCTTTCACTTGCTCATCTCGTGAGGAAACTTCTAGTAGTAGTGAGGGTGATAGTGATGAAGATGATGATGAAAAGAATGATCTTCAAGAAGCCTTTCACAAGCTATTTGAGGAAAGCTCTCCTTTAGAAAAAATTGTTACCCAATTTTAAAAAAAGGAAAACAAAGAACTCCTAAGTAAGATTGGTAACAAGAGTGAAGATCATCTTGGTGATTTGGAGTTATTCGAAACAAACTCCAAACTTCTAGAAGAGACCCTAGTGCTTAGAGAAACAATTAAGCAATTAGAGTCTAATGAGTCTATGGGCTTGTCTTCATCTTGAGAAACCCCAATTTTAGGAAAAGAAGGAGAGAAAAAGACCATACATAGAATTGGTTCCATGCGAGGTTAGACCTGGGTTGTGTTATGTTAGATGCATGACATGAAGATGATGTCAATAATGATTAAAAAAAAACATTGAGATGTTAGGTTTGGTGTAGATGGAGGTGGTGGGTATGTTTATTGACAAAGATGGGTTTTAGGTGGAGGTGGGGTTTGTGGTGGTAGTGTTGAGGAATTGGATCTCATGAAGATAATTAAAGAGCTTGATTTGAGCTATGCAAGATTCTATGACCCTCTGCACAGGCCAAATGTATGAAAGATCTAAGATTTTGAAATGGTTCTCCTTGAGGGCACTTCACTTGCACAATAAAATTGCAATAACATAGGGGGAGATTGGAAGATGTGCATGTTAAGCTAGGGTCTAAGTACTTCAAGAGTTCTATCCCAATTTCTTTCTAAGTGGGAAGATCAATATCTTCATTTCCATCAAGAGATGCTCACTAGACTCCCCTCTAATCATTGGCCTATCATGCTCAATACGGAAACAATGAGTTATGGCCAAAAGATTTTTTGTTTTGAAAAATATATGGGCCTCCCATCTCTCCTTCAAAGCTAATGTAGAGTTGTGGTGGAATGAATGCAGTGTTGGAGGTAAGGAAGGATTCAAACTTTCCCTAAAGTTACAATTTGTGGGGAAAGAAACCATAGCATGAAATAAGACAATCTTTAGAAATTTGGATTCTAACAAGGATAAAATTTGAGAAGAAATTTCAAAAATAGACAAACAACACAATGTTGAAGTAGGTTTATCTAAGGATTTGTATGTGAAGATGTGTGAATTAGTGGCTGAATTTGAATTGATCATTCGATATGAAGAAAGTTTTTGGACGTAAAAAGAAAAGCACGAGTGTATTAAGGACGGTGATGGCAACACTTCTTTCTTCCACGAAATTGCTAATGGTTAGAAGATGAAGAATTTAATCACAAAGCTCCTCATTGATGGAGAAGAGCTAGGTGATAAATTTTGACAAAATTGTTCATGACTCTTCAGGTTTATTTGCAAAACTATTGACTTGAGAGAATATGTATGCCCTTGAGTCAACAATATTTTGTATATTCATCTATTAGATGAAAAGGCATGCTCCCTTTAGGAATTGTTTTTAATAGAGGAGATTAAAGAAACTATATTTATAATGGATAATGACAAATCTCTAGGGCTGGATGGCTTCTCTATGTAGTTCAATCAGACATGTTGGGATTTCATTAAGGACTTACTAAAAGTATTAATGAATTATTTGAGTGAGACATTTTCCATAAGAGAGACCATGAAACCTTCATTTCTCTTTCATAGGAAAGAAGGGCTTTTGCAAATCATGGATTTTAGACATATTAGCTTAGTGGGAAGTATGTATAAAATCATTGCCAAAGTCATCTCTTGTAGGTTGCGTACTATCATGAACGACATTATCTATAACTCCCAAGTTGCATTCATAAAAGGTTGGAAAATCATTGATGGAATTCTCGTGGCCAATGAATATGTTAATGCTTAGCAAAAATCTGGTGCGTAATGTCTCCTTTGCAAGATTGACCTTGAGAATGCTTTTGATAAAGTGAATTGAAAGTTTTTTGGAGTGGGTCTTATTAAATAAAGGTTTCAGGACTAGATGGAATATGCAGATTCTTGGATGTGTATCTAATCCTTCGAACTCAATCTTTTTAAATGGGACCTCTAAAGGTTTTTCTAGTGCTTTTTAAGATTTGCATTAAGGAATCCTCTTTTACCTTCTATATTTACATTAGTCATGGATGTTTTGGGCACCCTCCTAAACCATGTTATTCATGCTAAGACAAGAATTTTATTTTCCATACAGTGATCTTGTTATCTCCCATATCTAATTTGCGGATAACACTTTAGTTATCACTAAGCCTAACAATGAAAGAATATTAAAACTAAAGCACATCCTTAAGGTCTTTGAACTCATTTTGGCCCTCAAGATCAACTAGGGGAAATCTGGTATTGCAGATATCCATACAGATGATTCTCTATTAGTTTCCGAGGCTTCTATTTTTTGGTGCAAGATTGAAAAATGGCCTCTCTTTTGGTGGTAAACATTTACAAAAATTTTGGACTCATATGGTGGAAAAAGTTGAGAAAAGATTATAAAACTGGAAAAAACCCCAAATCTCATTGGAAGGTAAAATCACTTTTATCAAAGCTACCCTTGCTAATATACCAATTTACTATATATGTCCATATTTAGCATTGCGGTTAATATTGCAAAGAAAATTGAGAGTTTACAAAAAAGATATTTTCTATGGAAAGGGGGTGGGATAGAAAAGACCATTTGATTAAATGGGAGGAGGTTATTTGCAAGCCTAAGATTTATGGTGGCCTCGGGTACTCCTTCATGTTAGCCAAATATGCATTAGATTCAAATGGATGGAATTATAACCTGAGAGTTTCTTATAGGTCTTTCTTCATTGGGAACCACATCGTTGGGATTCGTCCCCTTCTTTATCCCCACTTGTCTCTTATTGTTGGTACTTGCTGTAGGGTTCGGTTTTGGTATGACCGTTTCCTTACAAAAATATGTCTATCTCTAACATTGTCTCAATTACTTCTCAATGTGTTTCTTGGAATTTACTATTCTCTATGAATCTTTGTAACTTTGAAATGATTTAGTAGTCTCTCTTCTTGATTCTCTAAAAAACATTCAAATCTCTTCTCCCATTCTTGATTGGTACTATTGGTCTCGAATCTTTTGGTTTCTTCTCCTCAAAATCTTTCTTTGATTTCCTCTCCCATTGTTAAAATCATTTCCCTTCATTCCTAGTTAAAAAAAATGTGAATTGGTCCCTCTCCTTCTTATGTTCAAACCTTTATTTGGATAACTTACAATAAGATGAATACTTTGGATGTTGTCCAACAAAGACAGTTTTATATGATGCTTTTTCCATAGATTTGTCCTCTATTTTTGCACGATAGTGAATCAAGTAACCATATCTTGATTCATTGTGATTTTTCATTTTTTTTATTTGGCACCATTTTTCTGTTTTATTGGGTCATGCTTATTTGCTTGTTAGACTTAGTGAGACAATGGTATTGAGATTATTTGGTCCCTGGGGGATGGGGGGTTCTGGTTAGTTTGCTTTATGACATCTTTTGGGGTTTTGGAAAGAGAGAAATAGAAGATTTTTTATGGGCAAAAGAAATCTTCTCGTGAGGTGGCAAACTCTATCCTACTTGAAGTGGCCTCGTAGGTCATCGCATCTTTGGATTTTGGATGCCTATCTATTTATCATGTGATTAGGAATTGACACTCTTGTTTATTTTTATTGTCTTTTCATGTAATTTGTAATCCACTCTTTCTTGTTCTTGATTTTGTTCCTCTCTATATATTCTTTTCTCTCCTATTTCAATAAAGTTTGTGATTCATTTTTTTTCTTTTTAAAGATGACCTACCTAGAAAATGTTTTCCATGTAAAATAACATTAACAAGAAAAATCCATAAACTTTTCTTTTTTGGTAAAGAAAAAAAAAATCCATATATTTTTTTGTTATAAAATATTGATGGTTATATAGCTAAATTTGAAAATTTATTTGTGAGGATTTGTATAATACATGTCTATATACGTGTTCATGCACACATGCGTGCAAATCTTCAAACTTATATTTGTTCAACAGTGACCTGCCGGCCCAAGCCCAAAAGGAGGTATGGAAATTCAAGCCTAACCCAACTTAAAGGTCAGATTGGCTTAGTCAGTTTGAGGTTACATTTTGAGCTAAGTTTTTCCCTTAATTGTGGATTTTGAACTCTTCTCGCACTCCCACCAGTAAACCATCGCACACATTGGTTGGTTTGGATTGCCTAAAGCCTCAATTGAGATCCAACAAGACCTAATGCTTGGGTTGGGTTGGTGACCCAAGTTGCAAGCTACAATAAACCATTGATTCCTTGGACTATTACTCACTTTAGACATAGAAATGTTTACACATGCAAACAAGGTTGTCAATGGGTACCCGATTACCCAACAATCTAACCCCAATTTGTAGGGCTTGGGTCCGTTGTTTTGGATCCAATCAATATTCAGCTTGAGTCCAGGTCCATACATTTGTATCCAATCACGATGGAACATTTACCGTAGTTTTTATGGATGTTCAAATCATAAAGGTGGGACCTAAAAATGGAGGGTTATCTACATAATGCTTCCAACACCCCATGACTTATCTTTAGGAGAAGCGATGCCACAATCATCAGGACAAGGGGGCATTGGAAAGAGATAATAAAGATCCGTTAAAGCTTAAGTTATATGTCAGGTCCAAAATTAGATCCATCCAAATCCAAACAGGGTTGGGATTACTCGATCTGAAATTTAGAAAAACCTGCCGGTTGTACAAAAACCGGGTTGGGTTGGTTAAGGAATCAGAGAAAGAGAGAGAGAGAGAAAGAGAGCCCAACCCAGATTCCGGTTGGTTATGATTAACCAACTCAAAGGGCTTCAATAGGTTGGGTCAAGAATTGCCGCCAGTCAAGACTTACAAGTGCACTGACACAGTGACTCGTGTAATGGGGGATAACTGGGAGGTGAAAAAATGGACTTTTTTACTGCTTATATTATCTCTAACAATGGATGATTTTATATACATTAGTAAAATTACAATACAACAGGTGTTTATTTTTTTTATTTTTTTCAGAGACCCAGAAAATGAATTGAAGGAACAAAGAAAATAACTTAAAGAAAACAAAAGGAACATCTATTCCAAATGAACAGGGATATCCTCCACTGCTTTCAAGACAATCACAGTCTTGGATGTCCTATCACCCCCAAAAAGTGTATGGACCCCACCCCTTTGTGTCTTGCCCTAGGGACGTCGCACAAAGGGGGCATCTCAGGAGATATGCGTCCGTTGAGATCATGATGAGTAGGCTTCTTCGGGTCTGCGAGCTGACTAGCTGAAAGATGACCCGGATGATTTGTCTGGTCCCCGAACATTGTATCTCTCATACAACAAACTTTAATTATGTCTCGATGATTAATAATTCATCTTGTTCAAAAGAAACATGTGAAATGTATTGGAACCATCATGTAGGACACTTTAAACAGCATAAAATAATTTTTTTAAAAGGACAGATTTGCATTCGAAGTTGAATAAAGACAATAAATAATTGATCTAGGCAAAGTACCTGAGGCACACTCGCTTGAGATCTCTAGTTCCATTGCCCAGAGCTACAAGGGTTATATGTACACATGGTTCATAATGTTCAATCCATTTAGTCTCAACTTGATGACTATTGGCTGTGGCAAGCCTCCTGGAATTCATACCGTTCTCACTGTTTTTGGGTTCCTTGCCACCAAAAGCCTCAAGCCTATTACTGCTACTGGCATGCATCCCTCCATTACCATTCCGAAGTCCCATGTCTGTATGGTCAGAATATACCTGGTTTTGGAAGTAGACATTGGTTTCATTAGCTCCATGTGCATTCCACAGAAAATGGATCTGACTCAGAGTTCCATTAACAGTAGTAGAATCAATTTATTGGAGTGCCTTTCTTCAAGTTGATCTCAGCTTGCATCAGCATAGCCAAGAAATGCTCAGGGGAACAAAGAGAAGGCAACAACAAACCACGATTTATTGGATGCGTGACAAAAAAAGATCTAGATAAAGACAAAGTTGTAAATTCTATTGACAAATAGACCAAGCAAAGTATCCAGACAAGCACAACTGAATAGGCTATAACATCATAGTAGTAGACTAGTCGGTAAGCAAACAATAAAAATGTACCAATAATTGTCAACATTTCATCCAACTCAAGTAGTTCATCTTGTCTTTCAGACCAACTCTAATAAGAAAAGATATAAATGAGAGGATATATTGCATTATGCTTCTATTCTCAAGAAGTTACCATCCATGTGTACCAAGAGCATAGGACTTTTAACGATTGCATCAAATGAAAACCAAAGGGACTACTTTTATTATTATTATTATTTTTTTTTTTTTTTTTTTTTGGGGGGGGGGGTGTGGGGGGG
>JAOXJP010143838.1:0-13288 GCA_025762735.1 Platanus orientalis | reverse complement strand
GTTCCTATACTATCTAACAATAAAAAATAACCCCTTGCCATCAGCGTTCCATCATTGAATGTTAGTCAACGATGTCACGTGATTTTAAAATTTTTCTAAAACCTGAGTTTACCTTTTTCACAGATGAAGACATTTTTTTGGAACAAAAACACCCTTAAGACATGTAAAGAAAAAATTAGACCTAACTGCCCTCATCTATATCTATCTGTCAAAGAATTCTAGATCAACAACCATCTATGCACATGCTTGACTAATGACTACCAAAAAGGCTTGATGCTTGATCAATGACCACCAAATGGTTTTATGCTTGATCCACAACCACTGAATGGCTTGATGCTTGATCAACGACCACTAAAGGGCCTAATGCTTGATCAACAACCATTGAATGGGTTGATGATTGATCCACAACCACTGAATGGCCTTATGCTTGATCAATGACCACCGAATGGCCTGATGCTTGATCAACGACCACCGAATGGCTTGGTGTTTAATCAATGATCACTGAATGGTCTGATGTTAGGTCAAAGACCACCGAATGGTTGTATGCTTCATCAACAAACACTGAATAGTCTGATGCTTGATCAACAACCGCCAAATGGCTTGATGCTTAATCAAGTACCACCGAGTGGCCTGATACTTGATCAAGAGTTATGGTATAATAAGAACTTTTTATTTGATATGGAAGGGGTGATAACTTGGTTTTGTAAGTCAATCACTCATAACACCAGAAACCTTGCAATCCATGCATGTAGCTGAGGTTTAGGGATCATCTGCAGAAAGTCTCTTACACACAGACTGTTGTTGTGTTTGGTTTTACCACAGTGAAGATCATAGTGCCTCTTATAGAATTCAGTGGATGCCTTGATGCTTCGCTTCACTAGACTTTCCATTGCTTCAGAACTTTTAATTGCCTTCTTAAACTCTTCATCCTAACAATTATGTTTCTCTTCTACTTTTAAACTTTCTTCTTTAATCCCCAAAACATCTTCGTCCTCGCCTTCTTCCACATCCATAACTATATCCTTATTTTAATCATCAATACTATCACCATCATGGTCATCCTCATCCTCTTCCCTTTCATCTTTTACTCAATCCGTAATCCCAGTCTCACCTAAATAGTCATCATCATCGCATCACAATCCAACTCTATCTCCTCAAATTTTGCCTTCCATTCCTTAGTATAAGAATGCAAGAGCTGAACTGTCGTAATTCCTCTCTGAGTTCACAACCCATTTTAAATGGAGAGAAATCTTCCCAGTCCCAAATCAGCATGCGACACAACACCTAATAAGGTTCTGCAGCCCCATACTACTCGAGGTGTTCTATAAATCTTTCCTTCACTGTGTCCATAAAACTCACTCTTAGTATAAGGATGCAAGAACTGAATTAACTCCATCTTCTCCAACTTTTCCTTAATCTTGTTTTCTTCTCTGAGTTCTAACTCTTCTTCTGAACTCAAACCACTTGTTTAAGCATTACATTCTAATAATTTTGACACCACACAAAAATGGAAAGAAAGAAGAAACATCAAAACCATTCTAAAGACCTAAATTATGAGCAATGAGTAACCTTTGATTGCTTCCCCCACTGCATAAGTATGAATTTTGAAAGGGTGACTTAGAGAGTAAAAGAAAAATAAATCAGAGCACCATGATTTGCCATCCAAAAGAGAGCAGAAACTCCAAGCATTTTGACTTCTTCTCATCATTCAACTTCTCAAAAGCCTTCACAATCTTGCACTACGCGCCAAAGTAAGTTCACAGCTTAACCCTCCCGTCGTCGTGTTTCAATTCGAAGTAGTCTTGTTTGATCTCGGATCAAGCAAAGGACCCAAAGCCCTAAATAAATTGTCTTGTGATTCAAATATGTCTTCACGAAGATTATATCAGGCCACATCCATGCCGCACACTATCGCCAGAGATCTAGTTTTATTTCCAAGTTTGTGCATTAAGTTCCACTTATCCAACCATTGCTTCCCGGCTTTGAGAATGGCCTCGCACATGAATCCATTGTAGCCATAAAAATTTTGTGATTCTCAACTTAGGGTGCCGAAAAAAATCTAGAAATACCTAAAACCCACTATTTTATCCATTTATTTCAATCTCCAAGTAAAATCAGTCGCCATCTCGAATTGTTCGATCTTCTCCCACTCCTCAGGATATTGAACTTCATCAATCATGATAACGCACTCATTAAAGAATAGACTAAACCCATGCCACAAGTAAGGACTGAATTCACCATATTTGTATCAATGGTACGAATGCCAGAGATTGAGATCATCTTTCTCCCTAGATTGAACGATGTGATCATAACCTAGACTGACTATTTGAAACTCTTCTTCTAAGAAACCATCATCTTGGCTGCAATTAAGGTTTTTGAGTGTAGTTAAAATAGGTTCTTGGTGAGTCTCTTGCTTTTCCAGCGAGTTTTCTTCTCGACCTCTCGTCGGAGCTCGGCATTGCCTTCGATGCAGCTGGTTGGGAACGAAGGGTTTGTGTCATGTTGGGAAGGGCTGAAAGGGGTTAGGTATAGGCATTAATAGAAAGGGTAGTTTTTTTCAAAAAAAAATTTATTTAAATTTTAATTAAAATTTATTATGGGAAAAATGGTAAAACAACATTTTTGTTTGACCAATAACCAGAATCTTTTCTAATAGGGTTTTTTTTTTTTTTTTTTTTTGTATTACCAGATAGTGTGAGGGTGAGACAACTATTGTCAGATAGTTCAAAGGGTGTTTCTATAATTTACCCTTTTGCAAATGAGATATTTAAAGGTCACAAAGAGGATTTCAACCGATCACACTCCAAGGAGGCCATTTCCCTACATTCAACTTTAGTGGATGAATGTGATATTATCTTCTATGATTTACTCTCTAAGAGATCAAGCTTATATCAGTAGTGTAGAAACTCAAAATGCGCGAATAGCCAAATTTTATGTTATTCGCCACACATGAAATGTCGCGAATTAATCCTTACATGCTTCACTTGCGCGGAAGAAATGGTCTCCATAAATAAGGCCAAATCCCCTATTCGCGACCATTAAATTGCGCAAACACAATGTCCTTATTTGCGCATTACCAAAAATTTCAACTTGATTCAAATTCCTTCAATGGTGTTTGTTTTGTATGGTTACGACCCCCATGGGTTCCTTAAACATTCAGGAGACTAAAGGAGGTGCATTCTCACATAAAGGAAATCACCAATGACTCAAGAATGAAGGAAGAATGATTTTTATGCCAACATGAACTCCAAGAGCAAGATAGAGTTCTTCAACATGGACTCTGTTCTAACTTGTTTCTACATCTATAAATGCCTCCAAGGCTGCAAGAAAATCATAACTTTTGACTCTCCACAAGCTCAAGCACACAAGCAAACATTGTTCTCCAACTGAAGTAAGTTATGCATTATTTTTCTTCTTCAAGTTCTGCATGGTCAACAAGTTTCTCTCTTCCAAAGAAGACAACAAGTCTATTATACCTCTGCACATCCCTCCGAAGAAGACACCATAGAAGCTTGATGTTGAAGAAAGTCATGGCAAGGTAAGAATTTATTTATATTTGAAGTAAATTTTGTACCTATATTTATATACATATCAATAAAGATCAAAAGTTCATCATTTTCTTCTTCTTCTCTTTATTTTTTTACAACTTTCTATTTACAAGTTGAGAAACTTGAAAATAATCAAAGGTGTGCTCATTAAAAGACATTAATTAACAAATCCTTTATAAGGATTTGGAGTATTAGTCTCTACCACAAAAAATAATAAACTAGCCCTTTAAAGGCTAGGTAATTTTTTTATTTCAAATTTCGAAACATATGGCTCAAAATTTGGTGATACAAATTTTTGGCACGCCCGTGGGACAATACTTTCCTCTCATCTCTCTACAACTTCCACTGAACTAATACGTGTCCCTCCTTCTCATAGGTATCCCATCGAAATTGTAACCATGGAAACCTATCTTGGCATCCTGCGAGGCCTTTTAACTACATCACCATCAATAACCAATGGATTAAGGCTTTGGTCTCCCCACCACTCATTTGCATGGTTAAGGCTTTGGTCTTCTAGGAAAAACCCATGATTGAGGCTTTGGTCTTCCAAACAACACCTATGGTTGAAGCTACAGTCTCCCAATCAAACGTTGAGGCTATTATCTCCTTAACATCAGTAAGGGTTGAGGCTTTGGTCTCCCCCACGTGGTTGCGGAAATACCAATATCTGTTAAGGATGATGCACCCACAACCCCAAACAAAGTAACTTTGGTATTGAAATTCTTGTTATCTCAAATGTGATGTCAAATGGGTACCATAACCCAAAGTCCATAGTCTCGTACACATATCGGATGATCCTCTTAGTTGTCTTAAGATGTGATTTTCAAGGGCAGCTTGATATCTAGTACATGCACCTACACTGAAGGAAATATTTGGTTTGCTCGTAGTCAAGTAGAGCAAACTCTTAATGATGCTCCGATAGTAGGTGAAATCTACCTCAGCTCCATCCTTAGTGATCTTGTCACTTGTGCTAATGTAGGTGTTAGTGGGTTTAGATTCTTGTAATCCAAACTTGATAACTAGGTCTTTAGCAAACTGGGATTGGCTTAGGAAGATGTCATCATTGGTTTGCTTCATCTAAAGACCAAAGAAGAACCGTAATTTACCTTCCATACTCATCTCAAGTTCTGATTTCATTATTTGGGTAAAACCATGAGACATCTTCTTATTGGTGGATTCAAAAATGATATTATCTACATTTATTTGAGTAATGAGTATATGACCGTTTTGTTTCTTCACAAAAAGTGTCTTGTCTACACTTCCTCGAAAAAAATGGTGATCAGTAAGGAATCTGGTAAGTCTCTCATACCAAGCTCTTGGAGCTTGTTTGAGACCATATAATACATTTTTAAGTCTATATACATAGTTTGGTAAGTGAGGATCCATAAATCTCTCAGGCTGCTCTACGTATACTTCTTCTTGGAGAATCTTATTTAAGAAAGCACTCTTGACATCCATTTGATACAATTTAAATTTTAAATGACATACAATGGATAAGAGAATCCTAATGGAATCTAATCTAGCAACAAGGGAAAATGTTTCTTTAAAGTCAATACCTTCTATTTGCGTATACCCCTTTGCTACAAGTCTGACCTTGTTTCTAGTCAATGTACCATGTTCATCATGTTTATTCTTAAAGATCCATTTGGTACCAATGACATTCTTGTCAGAGGGTCTCTTAGTTACGAACCACATATCTTTCCTTTTGAACTGATTGAGTTCCTCTTGCATGGCCATGGTCCAATCTGGATCATTCAGAGCCTCCTTTACTCTCTTGAGCTCTATCTTGGAAGTGTAGCAAAAATGACTTAAAATATTTTCAATTTATCTCCTAGTGTTCACCCCAGTGTGTGCATCACCAATAATGTCGTCTCTAGACAATCCTTTGGTGATCCTCTTCTCCTTGGGATGAGGTTAAACTTCTTTAACTTTATCCTTGGAGCTGGATTGAGATGAGATCTCCTTTTATCTTTGTTGAGGTTCTTCAATCTCTTTCGGAGGTGAAGTCTCAACCTAATGGTCTAACAACACAACAAGTGTATCTACTTGTGTTTGTACTGACTCAGAATCATCTACCGCTACAATGATTGACTTTTCCATTGTGAGAGTCCTCTTATTGTAGACATGGTAGGCACTACTAGTGGAGGAATATCTTAGGAAAATGGCCTCGTCACTTTTCTTGTCAAATTTTCTTAGGTTTTCTCTTTCCCTAAGGATGTAGCAAGTACTGCCAAGTACCTTAAAGTATTTAATAGGCCATTTTTGTCTGTACTGGGTCTTTGATATACGCGGTTAGAGATATAGCATGCGGTGTTAATTGCCTCAGCCTAAAACCTTTTAACTAAGTCTTTACTCATAAGCATAGAGGTAGCCATGTCAACTAGAGTTATATTCTTCCTTTCAGCTACTCTATTTTGTTGAGGAGTTTTAGGGGCTGAAAATTCATGCTTGACTGCCATCTTATCACACTAATCCAAGAATATATGGTTCTTCAATTCTCTTCCATGGTCGCTTCTAATGCCCTTGATAGTTAATTCATTTTCAACTTGAATTCTCTTATAAATGTTTAAGAATTCGTCAAAAGCTTCCAATTTTTTCCTTAGGAATGCTACCCAGGTGAATCTAGAGAAATCATCAACCACCACCTTTTGCCAGTGAATCTTTCAGTTCTTGTCAATCCGGCCAAATCCATATGGATTAGCTCCAATTGTCTTGTGGTGACTATTTCAGTCAACTTCTTGTAGGAAGCTTTAACTTGTTTCCCACATTGACAATCTCCACAAATTAGACTTTCTTGTTTACTTAGTTTGGGTATGCAAAGAAATAAGTCTTTTCTACTAAGTTTAGACAAGAGCCTAAGATTCACATGTCCAAGCCTTTGATGTCATACGTTTATCTCATCTTTTTATGTGATGAGATATGTGTTTGGTTTGTCCTCTCCAAAGATATAGCAATTGTCACCGGTATGAATACCTTTGGCAACAATTCCTTTCATGTCTTTTATATGACATCCATCCTTTGAGAAGCCTACATCGCAATCCAAGTCACAAATTTAGCTTATGCTTAGGATATTATGTTTTAGGCCATCTATAAAGAGCACATCTTTTAGTGTTGGGACTCTGGGTATTTCAGCTGTACATCTACCCATTATCTTAGCGGTGTTCCTATCACCAAAAGCTACACTTCCTTCCCTTCCGGAAACATAGCGTGAGAATAAGGACTTATCTCCCATCATATATCTTGAAGATCCACTATCTAGAAACCAATGTGATGCATCACCTACCTTAAAAGTAGTGTGCACAATGAGACATTTTAATTTCCCCTTCTCGACCCAAATTTTCTTTGTTTGCAACATCTTAAATTGAGTCTATTTATTCTTCTTTTCAAGATTTTTTTGTTCAACTTTTTGAAAGAATGCTCTCTTTCTAAGATTTTTTTTTTGTTTAACACCTTTCTATAGGATTGGGCTTTTGGGCCATTCATTCTTTTTCTACAATCTAGTTTTATGTAACTCGTTAAACTACAATAATAGCATGTGATTGGTGAGTTTCTAGATGTAGAGGCTTGGAAGTTGTTTTTCCAAGAGTCCAATATTCTTTCCTTGCAGGTGAAAGTATTGTCTTTAAAAGAAGAATATGGATTTCTACCATAGGACAACTAAGATTTTAAAGTAGAGACTTGAGATGTATCTATGGACTTTCCTTTATAGGAATAGGACATCTTAGATTTTGAAGTTGAGGCTTGAGTTGTATCTATGGCCTTCCCTTTATAGGAAGTGTTTTTCCTATTATCGAAAGCTCTTGGATTTCTAGTAGGCACTCGGCCCTTTTTCTTATCCCAAGATCCTTTGTAATTTTAGGATGAAGTTTGATCTTTATAAATAAAAGGCTTCTTTCCCTTTTAGAGTTCCCTTTCACTTTGTGTCCAAGGCTTTTGGTTAGGAGTTTAAATAGGGATTTGAGTCTTCCCTTTGTCTTTGATGAAAGCATTTGATTGACTCTTCTTATAGCTAGAAGTGTGTATCCAAGTCCACTTTTATTACCACTCTCCTTACCCACTGTCAACATTTTCTCCAATTTTTGGTTTACATAGGTAAGCATATTGATTGACTTCATTTTGTCTTCCTCTAGTTCCTTAATTTGTTAAAGGTATTCCAGAGATCTTTGGGTCAACTGGGCACAAGTTGTATTTAGCCTTTTGTTTCTCTCATTTAAAGTTTTTATTTGACTTTCAAGGTCAAGTATAGCCTCATGTACCTCACTCATCTTGGTCTCTAGTGATTTTACCTTTTCTTTTAATTTTAGAGTTCTAGAGTCACTCCCATCATTTATTTCTATTTTCTCAAATTCTAGAATCTTGTTAAAAAGGATTTCATTTTCCTCAATGAGCTTTCTTTTCTCTACTTTTCTATTTTCCTTTTATGCATTGAGAATTAATCCTAGGTCTTTAAGTCTCAAATTCAAGGAATTTATGTTTTGCTTAAGGATTTAATTCTCTTCTTCTAAGGATGAACCTAAGGAGCTGTCATCACTCTTGTTTCTTAGTTTAGTTGATAGTTCTTTGTTTTCTTTCCTAAGTTCAGTGACTAATTTTTCCAATGAAGAGATTTTTCAAATAACTTGTCAAAAGTTTCTTGAAGTTCACTTTCCTCATTATCACTTTCATCTTCATTCATTGGACTTATTTGTGAAATCTATAAATGCAACAACCTTTTGTGAAGATTCCTCTTCACTATTGGATGACTCTTCTCCCGAGTCATCGGTGTTGTTATCCCAAGTGGCTGTCATAGCCTTCTTGTTCTTGTTCTTATATTTATATTTCTTGTTAGAACAATCGGAGGAAAAGTGGCATCGTCCTTTGCATTCATAGCATACGACTTCTCCTATGGGAGGTTCCTTCCTCCTTGGTGTTTCCTTCAATTTCCTAGCTGGAAATTTTCTTCTGAAGTTTTTAGAATTTTCTTATAGAATTTCTTAGAACCTTTTGTGACGAAGGCTAATTCATTTTCATAATTTTCTTCTGGGCTTGATAGCTCATCTTTTTTGAGAACTATTCCCTTCTTTTTGGCATTTGGTTTAAGTGTCATCTCAAAGGTTTGTAGAAACCCTACTAATTCTTCCACTACTAGAGTGCCTATGTTCTTGCTCTCCTCAATAGCTGTGACCTTAGGTCTAAACCTTCCTGGAAGTGATCTAAGTATTTTTCTGAGTATGGCTTTTGATTTAATTGGATCTCCAACTCCTGCCTTAGAGTTCACAAGGTCTTGAAGTTTAGTGTAGAATTCAATGAATTGTTCATCTTCTTGCATCCTAAGTTCTTTGAACTTAGAGGTAAGGATTTGAAGTTTTGACTTCTTTACCGAACTAGTTCCTTCATGAGTTAATTCCAGACCCCAAGCTTCTTTAGCCGAAGTGAGTGAGCAAGTACGTGTAAAATCATTTTGTCTAATGGCACAAAATATGGCATTCAATGTCTTATAATTTTCAATGTGGGCTTTCTTTTAGGTTTCATCCTAGTCATTTTTTGGTGTTATCAATCTTGTCTAACCTTGTTGGATTGACATCCACACAGATAGGTCCATGGCTTGGAGAAATGTACTCATACAAAATTTTCAATATAGATAATTATTCCTATCAAAGAATGGGGGTTTCGTAATTGAGTATGCTTCTTCCGGGTGGACCATCTAGTGTTTTTACTCTATGAATGTTGATCTTTCCACTCTGGTGGTTAGACCGTTTATGAGCAACCTTGCTTTAATACCAATTGAAAGTACAAAAGATCTTGGAGGGGGTGAATAAGATTATTTAATTTTCTTGATTCTTTTTAAATGTTATTCAACCCTCTTATTAAATGGTCTAGACGCGCAATGAACTTCCTTCAAATAGTAACTCAGTTAGCTATGAATTTATCATGGACCACGAGGCTCCATTATATATTATAGTGTTGCCTTTTGTAAAGCGGGAGCAGGGTTGATAAAATCCCTATTGTTGCTTGATTAACCCTTTTATGTTCACGTGTGAAAGTGCCCAAATGTGTTGTGTGTGAAGATATTCAATTTTTACAATGCTTAATAAAAGTGATGCAATGAACAAAGTCAATCACAAGCATTCACACAATACAGAAGATGTATAGTGGTTCGATACAACAACCAAATTCCACACTCAAAAGCTCACAACCGAGCTATATAATTTTATTAAGATCGAATCATTACAATCATGGCTAAAATTAAATAAATTTCTAACTACTTGCAATGAAAGTTATCTAGCACTTGGTGTCTCTGACAAGTGTGTTATGCTCCCGGTGTCTCTGGCAGGAGTGGTCTACACTTCCGATGTCTCCGGTGAGAGTGGTCTACACTTTCAGTGTCTTCGGTGGAAATGATCTACACTTTCGTTGTCTTTAACAAAAGTGCAAAGTTCTATACTACTGCTGTCTCCGGTGGTAGTGGTCTACACTTCCAGTGTCTCCGACGGAAGTGCCAAGGTCTATACTACCAGTGTCTCTGGCAGGAGTGGTCTCAACAATGTAAATGAGAATTCAAAAGAAAGTCTTACCTCTTTGAAGGTTGGTGTTGCCTTTCGTACAAGTTGGGGGTTGTTCTCCTTGAGCAAGATGTGACTATAGAGTTCACACTTGTTCTTCACAGGGATTACTACTTGGACAACCCTTGAACCGTACCTCTTAATGATTTATATTTTCAATGTAGAGAGGACTGAAGGACTGATCAAATGGTTATAGGTTTTTCTATCTAGGTATAGGGAGACATTTTCAATAGATCAGGGAGCTAATTCTCTTAAGAACCTTCTTGAAAACAAGTAAGAGAACATTAATGAGCATTCATAACCATTACAGAGCTCTTCAATGCTCATCTTTATTTATAATGGATGAAAATAGGTTGTGTTCATTGGATAAGGTCATTCCCCAATCGTCAAATGATCATGGCCATTGATTCATGCCCAAATTTGAATTTTAGTGACCGTTAGACAAATATGCGCGACTTTGGATAAATCCCAGATCGATCCAAATGCTAAATTTCTCAGTAAATGCCACCTAAGAGTCTCTGGTTTGATCCTGGATTGATCCAAATAGGTTTGGATTAATCCAAACCATTTGGATCGAACTGGGAGGTTTGGATCAATCCTAACTCTCTACCAAGGCCTCCAAATCATTTGAAAAGGCTGTAAAAGGCTCAAGATTGCCCCACCAAGATTCAGGAAGGTCCGTAGACCTTCTAAACCCCTTTTTCAACCTTTGGTTCATTGTGGCTATGCTATTTTACCTGATTTACCTTTTTGGAGCTAGGAACGAAGTATGAGCTCTTTTGAATGATTTACAAGTTCCCGGTTTGATCTCTTTCAGGTCTTCATTAGTGCTTGAGGTTGATCTTCATGAAGCCTGGACTTAAGGACCTCCTATACTCTAACATGACTCCACACATGTCTTAGTCTTTTACAATACAGGTATTTTATAGTTCATGGAATTTACAACTCTTACACTAACACTTAGATGATAGCCCAATCAACGAACCTTTGTCTACCAGTTTAGACTTTCCAAATGAGCAGATATTATATATTGAGGTAGAATAGACTAAGCTGATACAATGGAAGATGAGTTTTGATGAAGCACTCAATGAAAGAGGAAACAGTGTTAAAGCGGTACTTATATCTCCTATAAGTACCCCCATTCCTATTGTCGCCCATCTAGGCTATCCATGCACCAACAATATTACAAAATATGAAGCTTGCATTTTCGGCCTGAAAGTTGCAATTGACTTGGGCATTACCGAACTTGAAGTTTTTAGTGACTCAACTCTAGTCATCTTCCATGCCATTGGACAATGGGTCATCAAGAACGAAAAGTTCTTAAACTATCATGATTTCTTTCAGGCCTCGTCCAAAAATTTCAAATACTTAAGTTTCAATTTTATCTCCCAAATAGAAATTAGATTGCAGATGCCTTAGCTACATTTGCTTCTATGATTGACATGCCTCCAGATTCCTTGATGAGACCTATCAAGATTAAGCAGAGATCAAAGCCAGCCCATTGTCTTTAGATTACAGTAATAAATCCAAACAGTGAGCCCTGGTTTTTCGACATCAAGAGGTACCTTAAAGATCAGACATTCCCTTTTATGGCCACTAAAAATTATCAGCGTACTCTCCAAAGATTGGCCACACACTTTTCCTTGCATGGAGGATCCTTACACAAGAAATCTCCACACCATGTCCTGCTAAGGTGCATGGATGATTCCAAAGCATCAACTATTATTGAAGACATCCACACTGGAAAATGCAGTCCACACATGAATGGGCTACTGCTAGCCAAGAAGATTCTTCGATTGGGATATTATTGGTTAACTATGGAAGCATATTGTTGTAATCATGTGAAACAATACCACACTTGCCAGTCTTATGACAACGTTATCAAGGCGCCGTCCTCAAAGCTACACAATTTGACTACACCTTGGCCATTCTCTATGTAGGGTATCGATGTAGGACCAATGCCTCGAAAGGCAACTAACAGACATCTTTGTACATCATAGTGGCCATCGATTACTCTACAAAATAGGTAGAGACCACATCCTTATCCTCGGTCATAATGAGAAACACAACAAGGTTCATACACAAGAATATTATCTGTCGGTGTGGTGTTCCCAACAAAATCATCACAGGCAATGTTACAAATTTTGTGGAAAAAGATCTCGAGTTACTCTGTCAAAAATTCAAGATTCAACACCACTGATCATCTTCATACAAACCTCAAATGAAAGGGATAATGGAAGTAGCCAACAACAATCTTAAGAAAATTCTTCAAAAGATGACATCAAATCATTCTAATTGGCATGAAAAGCTACTGTACCACGTACCCAAAATCCCTGAGTTGACCAGTTTGAAATGGAGTCAGAATTTTAAAATAAAATTATTTTGCTTTCCAAACATAGATGTCCAGTCACATCTTTAAAAAGGCTGGTGGCGACTCCAAACCATCGTGGGTTGGGCCCATGATGAGTGGATCACTTTTCTAAGAGGTCCACCCGTCGTGTGAAAACCGAGGCCCACAGAATGGCGACCCATTGGGGACAGGTTCAAACCAAAACCAAACCAGTTAAAAAATTGAGTCTATCAGGTTATCTACTTACATAGTTTAGAGCAATTTCCCTTTTAAGCATGTATATGATTTTTTTTCCATATTTGGTTCTATTCCTATATTTAGAATTCTTGTCT
Source organism: Platanus orientalis (assembly GCA_025762735.1). Lineage (NCBI taxonomy): Eukaryota > Viridiplantae > Streptophyta > Magnoliopsida > Proteales > Platanaceae > Platanus > Platanus orientalis. The sequence goes on along the minus strand of JAOXJP010143838.1, from coordinate 516 downwards.
TGCTTAATTTATTTCCATGTTTTAATATTGTCTTATTTATATTATGAATTTTTAGATTTCCTGTTTATTTGAAAACAAATTTTTGAATGAAAACATTGAACATGACACATAGGAAATAACATTTATTATTATTTTTTTTTCGAACATAGAAAAAAATGAAACTTTTTGAACTATAGGATAGCCACATGCTTGAAAACTTGTGTGATTTTATTTTTTTATTTATCTTTAACTGAGTCTAGGATCAATTAGGAAAACACATTCGCACTATGCACACATTACAGGGCATACTTGCATTGCACATCCTACCGGATAATGCCGGATCCTAATATGAGGGTTCGGAAGCGGAAGTCATGGTTACTGCGTTTTTCATGGCCAAGCGGAAATCCCCAACCCAAGTGACCAGCTTGCGACTTGGACAAGAAATGGGCCAATGAGGTTTGAAGGCATGGGAGACCTAAACTTAGTTCATTGAACCCAGCAGCATGCATTAGACATAAACTAGGCTAGTATTAGGAC
>JAOXJP010143827.1:0-13288 GCA_025762735.1 Platanus orientalis | reverse complement strand
CTCACTGCTCTTTAGGTGAGACCCACTCTTGATTCAAATACTATGTGTCAGCCATTAAGCCATCCATCATGTCCATTGGATATGTTTACGTATTTTATCATGGTTGTATGGATCAAATTCCCTAAATTGTGTATTTGAAGAAAATCTATGACTATGACTGCCCGTGTCAGCATGTGAATTGTCATTTTTAAATCATCCGATTGGTATCCGAAGAGACCCCAGGCAAATGATGTTTAGTATATTTCACTTACATGAGGTTTCCGACTAAATCGGTGCTGCATTTATCAAAAAAAAAGAAAAGAAAATCTATGAAAAAGAATTGGTCTTCTGTAACTATCGTGATTATTTTAATAAATTGCTGCCGACTGTTTTTCCAGGCACCAACCTCCCTACAAACCGAGGTGTTTGACCGTTTCCCACGTTACCTCCGTGTATGTCAACATCCCTATTTTCTTAAATAAATAAATTTCTTTAAATTTCTTTACTATATTTGGTTGGTTATTATATCAGTCTTGCCTCGGCTCTAACTGCCATCACTGTTCAATCCGCCGGGGATTCGAGAAATGCCCTAAAGATGCAAGCACTCTCAAGGCTCTGCACATTTATTGTGCACGAATTTTGTATGCACAGAAACCAAGGGGGTTGTCCTTACGAGGTAATCCATTATGATTCAGAAAAGAAAAATGACGGTCCGTGTTGACATAGGCCTATGTAGGCATGCCATTGATTGACATCTAATGGTTTTGAATTTGATTCTCTTTTTTTACACTTGAACACCTTTTTAAAAACCCAAACACATCGTGTGTCAGCTTATAAACACTACAAACACTTTATTGTCACAGAACATTTTCTTCGTTCACAAAAGCACGTGCATACTTTCTTTTGGGATTACATACAAATGAAACTCATACTGATGTATTAAAATGGCATTAGACGACTGATACCTCAGTACCACTGAAAAGTGACTTACAATTTGGGGGAGGAGGGACTTATCACTTTTCAGCTGATGTGTCAGCCCTCTGATGTCATTCTAATACATCAGTACGAATTTCATTCATAACTAATTTTCACCAGCTTCGGATTATAGGTTAGGTTCCACATGACCACATTCTCATCAGAAAAGATTAGGTACAAAAGAAATTTGTACTGATGCATCAAAATAGCATCAGGGGCAAATGGGTTTGGATTATGTGAGTATGAATCTTGTGAAAACCGTGAAAACGGCACTAGAGGGACTGATGGATCAGTACCAAAAAGTGATTTGCAGTTTTTGGGGAGCACTTATCACTTTTCAGCATTGATGTGTCCATACCCTAATGCCGTTTTCACAGTTCTCACAAGATTCGTTTTCACCTAATTTTTAGTGGGGGCAAACACATCAGCACTAAAAAGTGATAAAAGCCCCCGAAAAATTGTAAGTCACTTTTTGGAACTGATACGTAAGGACCTTGGTGCTGTTCATCAGTACAAACTTCATTCATACGTAATCCAAGCCCCGATATCATGAATCACTAAGACTTCTTAATCACTTAAACACCTTTTTATAGTAGTGTCGTTTTGGCTAAAATGCCACTCTCAAGAGGAGCCGAGTCACATTTTCGATTTCTGATCGGTTCCTATAAACAACAAACGACATGTTGCTATATTTGCAGCATAACAATACGTAGAGGTGATTTGTACAGAGATGATACTTGCATTAGAGAGAGAGAGAGAGAGAGAGAACACAAACATCATGGATTGACAATGAAAACTGCTTTATGATGAGAAAAGACCCCACTGTGCTTTAAGAGCACAAACAGTTATGGTAATTGTTGACCCATGATTATGTTGGCTATTTAGTCTATACGCAATTAATCTATTTCCAAGTCAACCACTAGAGGTTGATTAGAATAGGAGGTCCTTTGTGTATCTTTCCATAGGGATGGTGATAATGTTACTTGATCTAACACCACTAAATGTATTTAGGGCCCGCTTGTGGGGCGCAAAAGAATCCGTGCACGAGACAGGGAGGGAGTCAACGTGCCCTGGGGACTTAAACAAGGAATCTAAGAGGCTTGGATAACTTAGTTATCAAAAAAGAAAATTGTATTTAGGAGTGTTACTAGGTTTGGCTCAGGAATTGGGGGGCAACTGATGGATATAGAATGAGAGACAGACCGAGACCGAGACCATACCCTTCGGGAGAGTAGAACCCCCCTTGGGATGATAGGCACCAAGGCCTAAGGCGATCCCCCATGTCTGAATAGTCGATGTGTTTCGAACCGTAGAGCAACTAGAGCCCTTGGCCTTGAACCATCTCAGATTCTTCTAACAACGAGTCATAGATTTTGCCTCAAGGTTAAACCCTTGATCAGTGAAAGTAGTTAGCGGTAAGCAATCAATGACAGAAGATTTGCTCCAAGGATCCCAGATGAACACTTGGTAGGCACCTACATTCAAAAGGTCTAACGCTCAAAATGTATCATGACAACACGGCTACAATCATGGCAGATCAATAATGAATCCCTCCACGAATCGCTCTCTTTGAATATCATGGGATTCGATGCCTGGCCCGAAGCACTATAAAAAGCCTCCACTCTATTCATCAAGGGGTAAGAAAAAATTCACTGATGGGAATAGAATGAGAGATGGATCGATACTAAGACCATACCCTTCAGGAGTGTAGAACCCTCCTCGAGATGATAGGCACCAATGCCTAAGGCGATTCTCTGTGTCCAAACAGTCGATGTGTCTCGAACCGTAGAGCAACCGAGGCCCTTGTCCTCGAACCATCTTGTATTCTTCTAACAATGCGTCATAGCTTTTGCCTCAGGGTAAAACCCTCGATCTGAGAAAGGAGTTGGCGATAAGCAATCAACAATGGAGGATTTGCTCCAAGGATCCTGGATGAACAGTTGGCAGCCGCCCGCATTCAGAAGGTCCAACCCTCAAAATGTATCATGATAACTCGGTCATAATCATGGCATATCAATAACGAATCACTATAAAAAGTGTCCATTATTCATCAAGGGAGAAGAAAAAAATTCTTGGGAGACTTGGCTTTTTGTAAGGAGTTCTAAATTGCTCGTCGGAGGGTCTTGGGCCGGCACTACACCGGTGTCTTACCTAAGATCTATTTGTTTCATTCCTATAGGCATACTAAGGACTAGCCCATCGTGTGCTCATCTTATCTAGCCCAGCCATCACTGGAATCAAACATCAACAGTTGACACCATATGTGGGAAGTTGTCAGCTATTTCGGCTTTCTTTAAAACCAAGATCGTATGGTGGAAACTAGGTCTATGGACATAAGAAGGAACACTGCATCCCGCAATGCCCATGGCAACTGTAACATCCAAAACCAGCGGGACATGGAGGAAAATAGGGTTGCCAACTTCGAACATCAGATTCAAAATCTTGTATAAACATGCTAGAGATTTCCCAACAAAACCAAGAAATGCTCTAGAGACTACTTGCCCAAGATGAACAAACACAACCCAACCTTAAAGGACAGCAAAGCAAACCCCCAACCCTTCTAAAAGCTGACAAAGAGAAAGAGCCAGGCAAACGGAAGCCATCAGGTCAAGGAGAAGGTCCTTGACCATTGAGCCCAGTTTTTTAAGCCAAGAGGTGGAGGAAGAACCACCACCCGGCCCATGGGGGGAGCAGCTAAGAGATGTCCAAAATCAGTTAAGGGATGTGATGCAAGTGGTAAGAGGAAGGGGATCCGCTATAGTGTATGACTTGGTTCAAAGGACCGACTTACCCTTCTCGGAAAGGGTGATGAATTGCCCACTCTCCAACAAGTTCAAAGCTCCCCAAATGGAGATGTTCGACAGGAACAAAGACCCTCTCGATCACCTCGAGACCTACAAGAACCTTATGCACCTTCAAATCGTCCTTAATGAAATCATGTGTAGTGCTTTTCCGATTACCCTAAAAGGACCCGCTCGGGCATGGTTTGGAAAACTAAAATCGGGATCAAACAAAACTTTCATGGAACTCAATATGTAGTTGGTAAGCCACTTCATAAGTGGCTAGAGATGCCAAAAACCTATAACCTATTTCCTTAACATCAAGCAAGATTTGGTAGAATCCTTAAGGAGCTATATCACCAAATTCACTAGAGAGGTGCTGTAATAGATGACACAAATGAAAAGGTGGTGCTTACAACCTTTATGTGAGATTGTTGCCCTCAAAATTTATATTTTCCCTAGCCAAGTCCCCTCTAAGTAGCATGAAAGGGTGAATGATCAAAGCACAAAACTACATGAACGTTGAGGACAACATGAATGTGCGAAGAGAAAAAGATGGAGAATCTCGAGCAAAAGACGACAAGAGAAAGAGAGAGGTCAAACTACCAATGATTGATCAGATCGAGGGTGTAAGGATTCCCTACACCCTATGGAGCCTACTACCCAAAGGACGAATGTGCCCACATACTGATTTTGGGGGTACACCTCTTTCACCACACCCATCGAGCAGGTTTTAATGCTTATTAAAGACGGTCCAGCTCTAAAGTGGCCCGAAAGGCTCAAAACCCTACTGACGAAGAGACCCTGGGGCAATATCGTTGATTCCATAAAGACTATGACCATAATATCGGAGATTGTTTCAACCTCAAGGAGCAGATAAAGAACCTGATCATGCAAGGGAGATTACACCATTTTTCATGAGTAAACAAACAGACAAAGCCGAATAGGAACTGATTCACCCAGGGGTAACATCCCCTAGGAGAAATCTGAGTGATTGCTAGAGGTTTTGCTAGGGGAGGAGAGTCAGGCTCGACTTGTAAGACATATGCCAAGAGGACAAGGGCGTCTCAACAAAGAGAGATCTATATGACCGAGAGGCTAGCCAAGTTGACCGAGCACAAGATTCTCCAATTACTTTTATTCCAAATGAGAGGTACTGTAGTAGATGTTGTAGATGAAAAGGTGGTGCTTACAGCCTTTATGGGGGATTACTACCCTCAAAATTTATATTTTCCTCATCCAAGTCCCCTCTAAGTAGCATGGAAGATCTAATGATCAAAGCACAAAAGCACATGAACACTGAGGACACCATGAATGCACGGAGAGATAGAGATGGAGAATCTCAACCAAAAGATGACAAAGAGAGAGGTCAAATTACCGAGGACTGATCGAACTGAGGACATAAGGATTCCCTACACTCAATGAAGCCTACAACCTAAAGGACGAATGTGCCCACATCCCGATTCTGGGGGTACACCCCTCTCAACACACCCCTTGTCCGAGCTAGTGGAATTCCATTAAGTAACATCCATTCCTCATAAACTACCATGATATGTACCTTATGCAGTGGAAAAGTAAACCTTAACACTCATACATGTATACGCAGCGGAAATAATCTAATACCATTCATGCCATCTAAATTTCTCATCACCAACATTTTTCATCAAGTGAAGGGGGTACAATCTCCAAACTTAAGACCATTAAAATAAACATAATTACAACCATCCATACATCCAATACCATGAGCTGAATTAATCAAATCTCAATATGTCTAATGTATTAATATAGTGTACAATCCCATAAGATATCAAAACTGAAAACTAGCACATTCTCTCGTTTTTTTCTTCATCCATCATAAGCCTCCAAATATGCCCCGTCCACTATGGTTCAATCTAAAAAATGGTGTCATATGGTTGAGCTTGATAGGCTCGTAATTTGTTATATAAAACATACATGGAATAGGGTCAAACAAGGCATCATTTAAGATACAAAATAGCATATGACTTTGAAATCTAAACTGCTGAAATCAATGCATTGGATACGTAATAGGTTAGCAATGCAATCAATAATCTTTCTTTAACATACACAATTTCTATTTTTTTTCTAATCTTAGATGTTCTTTCTTTCATTATGACTTATACCATTACACATTCTTCATAAGACTTATGTAACTTTCTTTCTTATCACACCTTAGTGATTTCACTTATTTCTTATACTTATGCACTTTCTTTTTTGTTCAAGTCTATTTATTTGAACATTCTTTTCAGATTGTTCTCTTGTTAATTCATGTGTAATCTTGATTTTTCTTTTGTTATCTTTCTTTTTGCATGAGCACTTTTCATTTTCCTTTCACACTTGTTCACATTCATTTCATTTCAAGCTTATACATTGTCACTTTCTTAGGGTCTTATGCCATCATTTAACCCCCTAATGACGGGATCTTAGTCATTGTTTAACCCCCAATGACAGGATCTTGTGCCATCGTTTAACCCCCAATGACAGGATCTTGTGCTATCGTTTAACCCCTAATGGCGGGATCTTATGTCATAATTTAACTCTTGATGGTGGGATCTTAATTATTGTTAACCCCAATGATAGGATCTTGTGCCATTGTTTAACTCCCAATGATGGGATATTATGCCATACTTTAATCCCCAATGGAGGGATCTTAGTCATTGTTTAACCATTAATGATAGGATCTTGGTCATTGTTGAAGCCCCAATGATAGAATATTATGCCATTGTTTAACCCCCAATGGAGGGATCTTATGCCATCATTTAACCCCCAATGACGAATCTTAGTCATTGTTTAACCCCCAATGATAAGATCTTGTGCCATTATTTAACCCCTAATGATGGGTGATGGGATCTTATGTCATCCTTTAACCCTCAATAGCAGAATCTTATGCCATTGCTTAACCCCCAATGATGGGTTCTTAGTCACTGTTTAACCCCCCAATGAAAGGATCTTATGCTATCATTTAACCCCAATGACAGGATCTTTTATCATCATTTAATCCTCAATGACAATATATTATTCAATTTTTTACTCCTAATGAAAGGATCTTGTGCCATCATTTAATCCCTAATGGTGGAATCTTAGTTCTCACTTTTTTATTTGTGTTCTCATATCATTCATCAATGTTTTATTACTTGTCTTTGGTTTTCATATCACTTAACTTAAGTGCTTAGTTCTTCTCATTTTTACATTTTCTTGTTGCTTATAGAATATCATTTCATTCCAACACATAGTTCATTTATAAGCTTATTTTCCAATCCATTCAATAAACTCAATAAAACCTTTTTAGCATATAAATCAATATAATCCTGTGAATATAGAACATTTCAATTTAAGTAAACTGAGAATGCAAATACATGGTGCTTGTGTAACACCTTGTGTTGCCCTTTAAGGTGTAAAACTATAGTTGTACCCCCCATAAGGGTAAAATCATCATTTTATATGTTTCATACATACCATAGAGTGGTTTAGGGACTCTTTAGATCTAGTTAGAAGTGTAGAACCCAAGTTCTAACTTGAACTTGTCGACTTTTGAAAGCTAGTCCAAGTGTGTCTTAGGGTAACTTTGTTAGCACACCTATACGAATCCCGAGGGAATTTAGGTTCATAGCATACATCATCGGAAAAGTTTTTGAGTTTTCTTTCCAACTCTTTGAATGGTACATGATTCGAAGTTTTCTATAGGGAGTTATGGCCAATTTACTAAAGGGTGTTTGCATTGTGAAAAGTGCAAGACACAACACCCTGACCGGTCATGAGATTAAAGACCGTTCAAGGAGATGGGTCCAAGCCCTCAGGAAGTCTCCTGATAGATCAGAAATCTCATGACTGGTCAGAGCCTAACCGGTCATCAATCTCATGACTGGTTAGGACTCGTAAACGCTGAAAGTTTCAAAAATTTAAAATTTCATTTTTTACATAACTTTCATTGGTTGAAACCCCACACATGTGGGATCTCATTTTTGACAAGTTAAAACCCCTCTAATACCTCATTTAGGTCATTTAGACTCATTAGAATAAAAAGAGAAAGAGTTTGAGAGATTAGAGAGCCTTAGAAGAGAAATATAAGAATTCTTTCCTAATTGGGTAAGTTTCACTCCCAACTTTGAAAATTTTGCTAGGATAACTCATTTTCTTTCTAGATCTTCTGGTTTTATTTTATTAATGTTAGATCTATATCATTTTAAAGAGGATAAAGGAAAATGGAATGAGGTATTGGAAGATTTTAGAGCTTGAACAAGGAATAAGACTGAAAATAGTGAATTTTCATACATGATGTACTACTCCTTTGACTTTGTGTCCTTTTATTCATTTATAATCCTTAGTTTGGATAAGATATCAATTCTTCCCTTCATTTGATTTCTTTGTCATTGATGTTTGGTAAGTTTGCTTCATCTACACACTAAATCTATAGAGGATTAGTGAGTTCTCATGTTGATTATTCTACTAATTTATTTTCTCCACTCTCCTCCATTTTTTGGTTTCCATTTTGGATGAGATTTTAGTTTCAACACTTATGGCTTAGATCTATGTAAGCTTGATGATTCTACTTATCATATAAAGTGATTTCTTCCATTATGCTTTGGTAGAAACCTTTGTTTGCATGAAATTATGGATTCCACGTGTGTATTACTAGGTATATAACTAGCAGTTCTCAAGTTCATGATGGGTTGTTCATTTGTTCAGAACTTTAGACTTCCTAGTGTTAGCCGTGGGTGATATACCTATTATTTCATCTCTATTGAAGAAAACTCCAATTAAAATGCTTAATTACCCGACTATTTTAATAAAAAAATAGAATTTTTTTAATGTATTTGTAACATCCATTTGATCACAAAAGAGATTCTTCAAAGGGGAGTAAGGTAAGAAATTTTTTATTTAATCAGTTCTCTTTCAACTTTGTCTCTTCTGTTATACCAATTTTTTGCAGTGAAATTGAAGAAACTGATCCCTAAAATGGTCCAGGTCTTGTTGATGGTTTAGAGATGGGAAACAACACTAAGGTTAGAGGCAATTATTTTTGTTTGGGTTTTTATTATGTTGCACCACTAGAAGTTTGGGTTCTTATCTTCCTACTGAATGCATGATTCTAGTGCTTCCTCTGTTCTTTTGCAAGTAAAAGTTTGGAAACAAATACTATTACAGTTTTGAACCCCCACAAAATAAGAAAAACTAGGCTTTCTTGTTTCATTCTCAAGGTGTGACAATTAATAGACTGGAAGTGATTAGTCTCCATCTAAAGCATTCATAATGTGGTGATTTCCTCTGAATTTTTTCCTTCTTTTTCCTCTGAATTCAACTTATATTTATTATAGGGAAAAACTCAATGCTTTATTGCTGATGTACAATCGATTGCAAATTTAATATCACCACTTGCAAAGGTCCTTTGAGTAGTGAGTTCAACTTTCTAGTTTCTTATAGTTTTTTTTGATAAGATGAAAATTGTATTAAGAAAGGGGAAGAGGGTTCCCCAGCCCACTGGATACAGGGCTATACAATGGCCTAGAAAAGCCAGCAATAGCAAAACCAAATCCAACTATGATGTAGGTTTGTACGGTGAATATTAAAAATTCATACACAAATGCATGTATTTATATATGTATATGTATTGCTCCTCATTGGACAAACCTCCTTTTGATTATTGCTCCTCATTGGATGAACCTCCCTTTGATTGCAAAGGTTTCAGCCTCTTGTGTGCATCCCACTTGTATGGTAACTCTCTCTTTCATCTATATATATAACTACAAACTATTCATTGTCCAAGTGATTTCTTTGTCATACTTTGTCTGCTACTCTCTCTATAATTGCAAAGGCTTCATTGTACAAGTGATTTCTTTGTCATGCTTGTCATGCTGAAACCAAATAATGAACCCTCAAATTATGACCTTGAGAATAATGGTGACCATGTCAACCCTGAGAAAACAATGACCATGTTGAACCATATCTCCTCTCAGGATAATGGGATGGCCTGTTCATTATGGTCTATATAAGACAAAAATTAGCAGCTAACTACAATCCAGCAAGGAGGGTGTGTAGGTCTTTATACTCCCTATTTTAGTACTCCACAAGCCACAACAGAATGCCAACAATTTAATTCAACCCTAAGACATCTCTTATGAAGAGGCACATTCACCCTAGGAGCTGTTTGGGTTCAATTATCTGAATTTTGATAATTTTGTAAGACATTAGCTACCACATTAGGATGATCTGGATGGTTTTCAGTCATGTTCTTCACTCACAAACAACAACCATTTTATTGTTCATGACTGTCTGAGGAATGATTTGGTGGCCATGAGGATGCTTAATGACCTTTGAACATATATGCATGTGACTGCATGGAGTATTATAAAAGAAATGTGAATGTGCCCATGTATTCATGAATATGTGGTTGTTTTCCTCTATTGTTATTGATTGAGATTTTGGGTGATTTGTTTTAGGAACATAATCAGTGAGTACATTAGTTGGGCAGCCTATTTAATTTTTTTTTTCTCTTGGTTGCAGGTAAGAGGATTTAAGACCCAAATGGAGAAATGTATGGGTGATTGTGACTGCATTATTACAAAAGTATGTTTAAAAGTTAGCATGTGTTTATTGTTTTCTCTTTATACTTCCACTAGTTGATTCCAGGCTCATCATTCATTTGGGTTTTTGGTTTTCATAGGCTAGACTTGGTATAATTGCCCACCTATAGGTCAACAAGGCACTACTTTAACTCCATTAATAAAATATACCAAGTTTGTTTTGGACAGACTAGCTAAGGTGTGAACCCATTGACTCTAATCAGAATAAAGAACTTGATACAATGTACCTCTTGATGTTCAAGGGGGAAACCCCAAATGTGATTTTATCAGGGTGAACCGAGATGGAATAATGTGACCCTTTTGTTATTTTATATTGAAAAATAATCAATTAAATTGTTCAATAGCCCTTACAGTTTTGTTCTACTCACCTAAAGGAAGTCATGGTTTTACTTTGAGATGATATCAATCATAGTATGTTATTTTTGGATTGCCAAATATCATCTTTCTGGAACAACCATGGTTGTTGTTGATCAAATATCTACTCACTTGAAGGAAGTCATGGTTCACAAAATTGTGTCTTAATCAAATATTTATTCAGGAAATCACCTTTTGTCAACAGAGAAATCTCATATGATTCTCAATCGGTGTGTGGTAGACATTTGTTCTGTTCCCTTTTCATTTGAAGAATGTAACTGATTTTCTTATTATCCTTAAAGGTCATTTAAAATATCAAAATTGATAAAAAAGAAAAGAAGGATTGGCTGATTTATACATGTAGTATGATTGATTTAGTCAATGGTTGTATTGATGAAAGTCATGGAATTAATATTTGGTAGTAGGAGCAGGAGTAAGTCCTCAAGAGGGTGGGGGGAAAGGCAGGGGAATTGGTGGTGTATATTTATATTTATATTTATATTTATTTATTTATTTATTATTTTTTTTTTGGGGGGGGGAGGGTTGAATGGTAGGTGAATTAGTGGTGTCACCATCTTGAAGTCTTAAAATCACTTGGTTCACATAACAAAGTTTGAACACATGTTCAGGAAAAAATCAGTGTTAAAAATCATAAAATGTAGTTTGTTTCACACATGGGTATGTGATCAGACTGATCTCTTTGCTTGAACACATGTTATAGTATTATTGCTGACAGTGTGCAGAGCATTCCAAGTGGTACCCAAATCGTTCAAATTCTATATGGGTATGTATGTCTACACAACACTGATACAAGTATGTGGTCTATGTTAGATATGGGTGTGCCATGTCCAAAAGTTTCATATCAAAGAACACTATAAATTTTATATTTTAACTATTAGAAAAATAAAAATTTATTGATGTTCATATATGAGTCATTTATTGCCATGTCCCTCTACCCTGTGTTCTGGGGGACTAATCAAATACAATTAGCCATAGCTTGCTCATAATTGATGCATGTACCCACATTCAAATGTAGATTACCCCTTTCCCTACAAACACTAAAGTGGAAGTTGAACTTGACACTTCACTTCTTAGAACATGCAGGAAATAACTAAGAGTTTCTAACTCCAATTTTAAAGTTGAGCAATCCGCCCTATTCTTGTTATTGGTAAAAAAGGAAATATCATGGAATACTTCTCTTTTGGTAGCTATGCTGATAACTATTGTGGAGGTTGTGATGTGAGGCATCATCCAATTGAGCTACAGGCTCTAGCCAAATGCACCTATATATCTTTCTAATATCTTCAACATGAAACCTCACAATTTTCTTACATTATTAATGACAAAAACTCCATAGAAGTTGTATTTGAATGCCAATGCCCATGACCAAACCAAATGTATCAAGTTTATTCCTGATTCTATTTATAAAAATCCATTAATTGTGCTTACTTGCATTTTAGATCCATGTTTTTGGAGTGGAAAGTTGTTGACCTATACTTAAATTGATGAATACAAGCTCACGAGTCTCTCTATTCTTGTTACCAAATTCTGCTTGCTTGTTTTCCTTTTTTTTTCCCCCCTTTCTAATAAGCTCTAAAGTGGATGAAGGTTTCAACAGACAATATAGGAAATTGTTAAACTTTATATATTCAGAGGGGTGAGTTATTTACCTTTGCTGATTGTCGTTGATTCTAGTTGCAATTCTTACCTTACATATGTCTATCCTCCTTCTTTGTAACAAATATTACCTTATATTTGTCTATTCTCAATTAATAGTACATTTCAAAGATTTTCCTTTTCATTTGAATAATGATTCAATTGTTATTGCTCAGGGTACAGTCAAGTTTGATTTGCATAATACGATAATTCAACCAATAACATCATACCGTATTTTTCATTACTCATGAGGATACACGGTCTAATTTGTCAATGTGTTACTACAAATGATGATGATGATGATGATACTGATTTGGGTTTTGTATTTTTTTTACAGGTGAGTACTTAGAGAGGGAAGGATATAATGGATCAAAGTATGTACCTACTTATGAAGATAAAGATGGTGATTAGATGTTGGTTGGAGATGTTCCATGGAAGTAAGTCTCTCTCTCTCTCTCTCATACGCAAACTCACTCACAAGGGTATTTATCTTCTTTGCAGTATGTTCATCTCCTCATGCAAGAGGCTAAGAATCATGAAAGGATCAGAAGCTAGAGGATTGGGTTCTTATGTATGAAACCTAGAGCAAACACAACCACAACAGATGGAGGAGAGGAGAAGTGAAAACATGTGTACCTTGATGAACACAAAGCTTTCAGCTTGGGTTCTTGCAGATTATGTGTGGTTATTTGATGTATTGTATAACTTTTACAAGTGTGGTTGATGTATATAGATTAACTGTTTTTCTTTTTCTCATTGTTACATTAATTATTTTAGGAATAGTTTTTTGCTATTCTTTCTTGGGATTTGTTTTGTTTCTAATTTGTAGGCCACTATGTTTAAGTGACTAAACTCTCCCCAGAAGAACCTAAGAGTATGACAGGTGGCTATGGTAAAAGCATTAGTCATGTGATCATTGGGCTAAAAACTGTCAAAGGAACCAAG
>JAOXJP010143826.1:0-27274 GCA_025762735.1 Platanus orientalis | reverse complement strand
CAATTCATACTTGGCTCTTAAAGCTTTTGGTTAATTCTTTTGCTCGAGGACAAGCAAATGTTAAGTTTGGGGGTATTCCATGGATGCTCTTTGGAATAAAGGTTTTTTGTTGCCCAGTTTATGTCTTCTCTGTTACCATGGGGGGAAATCGGCTAACCACCTTCTTATTCATTGCGATTTTTCTTGGGAGATATGGGGTAACTTTGGTGGTCCCACAAGACCTCATGGGATTACTTTAAGGCTGTAAAGTTTTAGCGTTTAGTGAGTTTGGCAAGTGGGTGTGGAAGCTCATCCTAGCTGTGGTCTGTTCTGTTGGGCTATTTGGAAAGAGAGAAACAATCGCATTTTTAATGGTCAAGCCGAGCCCGCTTGGCAAACATATAGACGGGCTAAAGATACACTTTTATTTTAGGCTAGAAGATGCAAAGGCTATGAAGGAATCCCAAATGGAGCCCTAGTGAGGAATTGGGACAAAACCATAGGCGTGCAAATTTTGTAGATTGGTTCTAGGGGTTTTTCTGGGCTTCGGCCCTTTTTCTTCTTTTTGGGGATCTCTCATCCCCTTGTTGTGTTTTGCTGTTTGATTCTTTAGCTAATAAAATTTTTTCATTCATAAAAAAAAAAAAAATTCTACATAAACCTAGGTATCATTTCTATTATGCTGCATCAACTTCCTGAGAAAAATGTGGGTAAAAGTCCTCCCACGTCCCACTCATTAAGAATCTGTCAAGCCTGCTCATAACCAGCCTCTCTTGACTATTTGTCCATGTATATTTAGCATTACAAAGGGAACTATCTCTTAGATTCCCAAAACTTACAAACTCTTCAAAGTTCCTCATGCTGCGAGTAATCCCACTGCCCAAGCTCTTTTCATTAACAAACTGAATAAAATTGAAGTTGCCTCCTACCACCCACGGACCTGGCCACCTTTTCTTTAATCCTCTGAGCTTCACCCAAAACTCTTCCTTGTTGGAAGAAGACACAGGGCAATAACTCCAGTGAACATCCAAATCTGCTCAATCTGAATATCCTTTAAGATTATCGAAATAGAGAATTGTTGAGCCACCTCATCTATTTTTTCAACATAGAGAGGATTCCAAGTACATAGAATACCCCCTGATGCTCCCACTGCAGTAATAGATGTCCACTTTGATAACGAAAGGCCCCACAGTCCATTTAACAAGATTGCGATGCATCACTTCTTTTTTTGTTTCTTGAAGGACAACCAAATCCGGATCACACCTCCCAATCAACTCCTTCACCTTCCTCCTCTTCTCCACACCCCCAAAACCCTTGCACATTCCAGGACAACACCTTCATTTTTTCACTAAAGACAAACCCATTCCATTGATCCTTTTTACTATATCCTCTATCCCTCTGGTATCACCATCATTCATTGCCCATTCCAACTTCTTGAGTTCCCTCGCCCCTTTCTCCATTTTCTTCTTTTGGGATCCGCACTTTGCCATCTTCAAGTACTTTGAAAGTTTCACTTCATTCCCTTTACTGTCACTTACTGTCAGCCCCATTTTTCCAACAAACCTGTCCACTTCTTCCTCCTTACCATCCTTCTCTTCACACCCAAGAACTTCCATTGTAATGGCCCCTTCATCATTCCGCTGTTCATGGCATTCCATCATACTAGCAGGTAAAGAATTTGGCAAATGACTAGGACCTGCATCAGAATCAAAAGAAGGAACGGACGAAGATTTACATAAACCAGAATTAAGAGAGAAGAAAAAAGGGAAATCAAAGGGAAATTGAGGGCTTTTATAGGGGATCACCTAGGTATCAAAATGCTAAAAGAAAGAGAGGGATATATGAACTTTAAAGGGGTGAGATTTTCTGGTCATATAAGCCCAGAAAATTTTAGTATGGTGAAGAGAATAACGGTAATGGAAAAGAGCAAGAAATTCATATAGAAATATGTAAGTAAGTAGGGATTCAAGTAGAGATAAATACCTTATTAAATAAAGGAGAGAATACCTGATTTCCATAGTTACATTGATCCAAAACTCCATGTATGGCATACTTCTAATCAATGAATGTTGTTGCAGACCAGAATTTCAGACTAAAATTAATATGTAAGAGAAGAGAGAGGGAGAAGAAAAAGAAGAAGAAGAAAGACTTAAGTTATAAAAGAAGATGGATGTGAAAGAAGAAATAAGTAGAAAAGATAAGGAGGAGGATGAGGGAGCCTTACGGCTGCACCTCCTTAAAAGAGGAAAAAGATGGGAGCCATGAGTGGCGTCACCCTATGAGAGGAAGAACAAGCCCACGGTCACCTTGGGAAACCACCCAATAAAACACAATTTCTTAATACTATTCACTTTACTGGAAAATATGGGGAAGGGGTTGTCTTTTAAATAGGATTACAATTGACACTTATTAGAAACTTACTAATAATAGAAATTTCCTAAAATCCTAAACTTGTAACCTAAGAATTACTAAAATCCTAAAACCTTTTAAAAGTATACTTTTCTAAAATTTCAAGGTACTAAAAACTCCCCCTAGAGAGGCTGTCAACTAGTTCTCTAAAGGGCCCCACACTTTAACTTATTGATCCACCTAAGTTTTAAAAACGCTATTACCATCATTCATTGATATCCCTTTAGTAATTTGATCATAACTTTCCCAAATCACCTAGGATTTGCGCAATCTTGGTCTCTTTAGAAAGGTAACTAAATAACCTCTCTAATAACACCAAAATCAAGCCAAAAGGACAAGCTTTGACCTTAAAAAACTTGGGCTAAAAGTAAGTGACGTGCTTACAACAACAAACTGCCTTATCCCAACTATTTGAGGTCGGCTACACAAATCTTGTTTCGCCATTCTACTTTGTTTAGGGCCATATTTGCCATTAAATTACAAGCTGCCATGTTCGTCATTACTACTTCAACCCAAGCCAATTTTGGCCTTCCTCGATTCCTTCTAGCACCTTCAACTTGCATTGTCTCACTCCTCCTCACGTGATTACTCTCTAAAAAAAACAATACCTTGGAACTATTGGCCTTATTAGATGGACACACAAAATGTTGTAACCCCCCCCCCCTCTTATAAGATTTTAAATAACCTCATATAACATATACATTTAAATCTATACTTCTTATGTTGGGGTACATACATGAGCCTACTAATATTGTCCGCATTATTATGTCTAGCATAGACTTGGGGAGAAAGAGTTTAAAGCTAGGAACTTAGAAAAAGAGAATAATTGCCATATGAACTATCAATGGTGATGCGGACAACAATAAAAGGCTCTTGTATGAACCTCCACACGAGAAAAAAAATTCAATTATGTATGTTTTTGTGGGTTATTTAGATGTTCAAGGGGTGTGGGGATTATTTTGAAATAAGACCTTTTGTGAGGTAATTTAAGTTTTCTTTTATGCATGAGTTTTATATAATAAGGGTAAAAGCCATGAACAAAGTGAGGAATTTTGTGTGTTAGTTTATAGCTCATTATTTTGTCATTTAGTGAGGCTCTAAAGTCAACAAAGGGGTCCTACACAAGCTGGAAGACAACCACTTTGTTTCATAGTTTTTAATAGTCTAAATTAGCAAGTCTCTTAAGTTTTTTAGAAGTTCATAAATTTAGCAAGTTTCTATTATTTTAAGTTTGTAAGTCTATTTAAAGGCAACCTGATGTAGGATCCAAGGGGAAAGGCTTTCTATAAGAATTATTTAACTACCAAAAGCCTAAAATAATGTTTCTTGAAATTAAAGAATGCTGAAAATTAAAAAAAAAAAAAAAAAGTATTCAAGAAACCAAATCTTTAAAGAAATTAATCAAGATTCAAAGAAACTAATTAAAAAAAAAGGAGTGGATTATCAAAGAGAAACAAGAAATCTAATAAAATTAAATAGAAATCAAGAAAAGAATGCAAAAGATTAAAAGTGGCTGAAATTTCAAGAAAGTTGGGTTTAGGGTTCAAGAAGGGCGGGTTTTCAAGAAAATCTGGAAATTAGGGTTGGAAATTGGAGATTCTTGTATGGATGGGTGTGTTAGGGTATGAGATGAATAAATTTAAAATGAATTAGGTTTATATGAAGATTAAGTAATTAGAAAAAGAGTGTTTGTTGGAAATTTTCCAGAATTCAAGAAACTAACTAAAGAGATAAGAATAAAGGGAAAAAGAATGAAAAAGATGATAAAGGTGATGGGTGATGCGTGGGAATAAAAATATTGTAAAAAGAATGTAGACGAAGATGATTTAAAGAGAAAAGAATAGATTTTCTTGTGTGAGAGATTTTAGAAAAAGACAAGCTCCACCTTGAGCAAAACCAAATTTCAATTCATTAATTCTTAAAAACTGATCGTACAATGAGGCTTTAGAGCCTATTTAAAATTAAAAAAAATGAAATTAGACCCCATTGGACCAAAATACCCCTCCCTTGTACGGTCAGCCCAAAAAAACCCAAAAATATTCTGAAAAATCTAGAAATAGTCCTAAACTTCTTCTAAACTAATTCGAACTCCTTACCAACTTTCTAACTAGCTATAATGACCTTATTACATATGAAAATTATCAAATTGTCCTTCAAAATAGAAAATTACTAAAAGAAACTTGTAGACAATACTTAGATCTTCCTCTTTAGCTCCTTACTCTTAGTCTTGGGCTTCCACAATGGTTGGAACTTCTAAAGCCATACTAGTGCCACTGCATCAACTCTACCCCTCTAAAAAGAATTCAACTCTATTGAGTTCGGGTGAGGTCCAAGTATACCATCTCTAAGAACTCTATGGAGTAGATAAGAACTCGTAGTCTTCTTTAACTTAAGGCCAATGACATCTGGACAATGACACCATAGTAATCTTTTTCTTCCCATACTGAAAAGAATGTGTTCTTGAAGCTGCAATGTTGGACCTTTTTATCATATTACCATAGCCTTCCAAGTAATATAAGACATACCTTAAGAGGCAGTACTTCACATAAAACCTGGTTAGTAAACCCTCTAAGTGTATAAGTGACTAAACACCTCTCTTGGATCTAAAGGTTGGTGTTGTTCACCCATGCCACTTTGTAAGCTGAAGGATGTGGCTCCATCTTCAGCCCTAGCTTCTTACATGCTTCTTCAGACACGGCATTAGTGCAACTTTCTCCATCTACCACAAGTGAGCATAATTGATTGTTGTGCTTAACTTGAGTCTGAAAAATACTATTACGCATCCAGTGCTTACATTTCTTGACTTCTCTAGTAGCCAAGACTGGACGCAAAACACAAATAGGCCTCTCATCCTCCTCTAACCGATCCTCTGTTAGTGATCGCTCTGCTTCAAGGACCATCTCCTCAGTTAGCTCATAAATCTCAGTCACAAGGTCATCATTCTGAGAATGTTGTTTATCAGATAAACCCACTACTCACTGAGGACACTGTGCATATAAGTGGCTAGTACTCCTACACTAATAACATGGTCGTCTACCTCCTTGATTAGTATACTCTGACTATCACACTTTAGGAGGTGTAGATGCCCTGCTTGGTCTAGATGCTGCAATAATAACCCCAATAGGCTGCGGTCTAGATGTTGATCTATTCATAGAACTACCACAAGCTTGGCTTACCACCCTAGGAAAGCTATTAGAAAAAGTCCTCTTAGGCTGAACTTCCCTTTCACCTTCCTTTACCTAATAAGCAACCTCGACAGCAACATCAAGTGTCTGCAACATCGCATAACGTAACCTTGCTGTAATCTGTTGATGCAAACCATGTCAATACATAGCTATCACTATATCATCGTCCCACTTTGCCTTGGCACGCGGCATCAGACGAAAAAACTGAGCGGTATAGGTCTCAACTGATGTAGTACCCTACTATAGATGCGTGAGCTCTAAATGTGCCCTCTGTCTATAACCTAGAGGCTCGAATTTTCTCTTCATGGCTACTCTCAAGTCTTCCCAATATCTCAGGACACCAAGTATTATTATGTGCTCTTCCTTATAATTCTCCCATCATAGGCGAGCTGTATCCTTAAGCTTGGCCTCTACAAACTACAAACGCCTCCCTTCTGGAATATCATGTCAAGAAAAGAAAGACTCAATGATGTGGATCCAATCAAGGAATACACATGGATCCTATACTCCATAAAAATCCGGCACATCAAACTTATTATGACAATCTAGCTCATGATGGACAACACCATATGGATGCTTAATCCTCTCATAATACTCATGCTCAATCCTCTCATAATACTCATGCCTAGGTTGCTCAAATCGCTCCTTATGATTCCTCCTAAGAGGGATCAGTTCATGTTGGAACTGCTGTGATGATACTGCACCTTGTGCACTATGTGACTGTTGTAGAGGAGGATTTTCTTGAGAATTTTCCCTATCCTAAAGAGGTGGTTGATGGGATGCACTGGGAGATTCCAATGGAGGCAATCTGGTGGCAATCATGTTGAGATTTTTGCATCTCTTCCATTTGTGCTTGCATACCCTTCACATTACTCTGGATGTCCTTCATTGTATCTTTAGGCTCTAGGATTTTTTTTGCATGCTCATCCACCATGGTAGATAGTGTATTCATAGTATAAACCAAGATTTAGGCTTATGTAACCCTTTCTAGAAAATCCCAAAAAAAGTGTGAAGTAACCCTACAACTTTTGAATGAGTTTTATTGGCCTTTCCTCTTATAGGGTATTAAAATAATTAGGGAAATAAAGAAAAGCTCAATGATGTAAGAGTACTCAATTCAGGGTATGCTCTAAAATTATTTAGAAACCTTTTACAATACCCTAAATTAATTTTGGGGCTATCTAACAGTTTTAGGGTAAGCCCTAAAATGATTTAGAAGCCTTGAAATAGGCCCTAAATTAATTTGGGGCACTTTTGAAAAAACCATAAAACAAAGAATAGTCTAACACGAATATTATAAAATGATAGGCTTAGGAATAAGGAAGAAATTAGGCATTTATTCAAGAAAAGATACCAAATAATAAGAATTAATGGGAAAACCTTTGCTCTGATACCAAATCTGATGTAAGATCCAAAGGAAAATGCTTTCTACAAGAATTTTTTAACCACCAAAAGCCTAAAAGAATGTTTCTTGAAATTAAAGAATACTGAAAATTAAAAAAAAAAAGTACTCAAGAAATCAAATCTTTAAAGAAATTAATTAAGATTCAAATAAACTAATAAAAAAAAGGATTGGGTTATCAAAGGGAAGCAAAAAATCTAATAAAATTAAATAGAAATCAAGAAAAGAATGCAAAGGATGAGAAATGATTGAAAATTCAAGAAAGTTAGGTTTAGGGTTCAAGAAGGGGGGTTTGCAAAAAAACCTAGAAATTAGGGTTGAAAATTGGGGATTCTTATATGGATGAATGTGTTAGAGTAAGGGATGAATAAACCTAGAATGAATTAGGTTTATATGAAGATTTGAAGAAGCAATTAGAAAAAGAGTGTTTGCTGAAAAATTTTCAGAAATCAAGAAACTAGCAAAAGAGGCAAGAACAAAGGGGAAAAAGAATGGAAAAGATGATGAGTGATGTATAAGAATAAAAAGATTGTAAAAAGAATGTAGAAGAAGATGATTTAAAGAGAAAAGAATAGATTTTCTTGTATGAGAGATTTTGGAAGAAGACAGGCTCTACCTTGAAAAAAAGAGGAAGTGCTATCCAAATTTTAGAAGATTTTGAGGATTAGCTTCACTTCTTTTTTAATATGAATTCATGTTTGAATTTTAGAAAAAAAAAAGTGAATAAGAGAATCCTTAGAGAAGTGTTGCATAGAGATTGAAAGAAGAAAGAACTCAAGTGTTGTAAGTAAATATGCAATTGGTTTTCAGTCTTAAGCCCTTAGATCCATTTGATTTTAGAGTTTTGCATTGAATATTTGATTTCTCATTTGATCCCTAGATCCAAATGAATTTTTAAGTAATTATGGATTATTTGCAACTTGTTTTCATTCTTAGAATCTTAGATCATGTGTTTTCAATGAATTCTCAGGAAGGATTTCAAGTGAATTCGAATGATCATATTGTGTTCCCATAAGTTTCTTTCAAGAATTTCAAGTGAATTTGTAAGAATTTCAACCATTAGAGAGTGATTATTCTTTATTTGCACCATTGTCTCATTCCTAAGATCTTAAATCATTGAATCTCAGTTTGTGCATTGTATACAATTGTTTCTCCTTTGATTATTAGATCTTCTTTGATTTGATTCAAGTCTATATGATTTATTCATGTTTCTCCTCATTGATTCTTAAGAACTATGTGTTTCTAAGGTGATTTTTCAATGAAATCATGTGATTCCAAATGATTTACTTCTAATCTCTTCCAAAAGATCCAATCGAATTACATGTGATTTTACATGATTTGCATCAATTTCTCTCAATAGAACCATTGAATCTACTCATATTCTATGTTAAAATCTGAGTAGTACTACGATCTATGTGAAATCTGTTGTGATGTGAGTAAATGTTAGAGATCTAATTGATTTAGCCATGAATGATACTCATCCTCTAAAATCTCTTATATAGAATTGATTTGTTCATTGATGCTTGTGGTTATATCTCATCGTTATGTAACCTTCTTATTGATATGATATGTGAAGATTGATAGTCCATTCCTTTCATATTCTAAGTGTTTCAATTGTTGGATTTGGCCTCCAAATGATATTTAAATGTCATGAATTTTCGAATTATATGCTTAGTTTTGGAAAATGATTTATTCCTAATGTGTACCTTAGTCATTAGATGGGTCAAGCAAATCAGTGAATTATGATTCAATTGACTTTGTTTCTAATTTGAAATCTTTGACTATATCTCAATCATGGCATGTCTTACATCTCATAGATCGATTCTATTTTGAAAAACATTGAAAATAAGGTTTTAGTGTTCCAAATTGGTTTTACATATTGAAAAGTGTTTAGTTTTGAAAGGACATCGTATGCATATGTTTGGACTCCTCTAAATCAGTTTCTTTACTGAAGAGCGTTCGATTTTGAAAGTTTTGGGAAAAGCACATGAAGTGATTTTTCAGATGTCATCTATTTGAAAATTCGAACCAGTTTTATATGTGAAACAGTAAACAATGCCCCCCCCCCCCCTCACATGGCATATTGTGAGAAGTTAGCAGTTGACCCTTTATAGAGTATATTGTGAGAATAATGGACCCTCTCACAAGGTATATTGTAAGAACAGTGAGCCCCCTCACAGGGCATATTGTGAGAATAGTGGACCCCTTCATTAAGGCATATATGATGGAGCTCCTCACAGGGCATATTGTGAGAATAATAGACCCTTCCATTAGGGCATGTATGATGGAGCCCTCACAGGATATATTGTGAGACTAGTGGGCTGCTCCATTAAGACATGCATGATAGAGCTTCTCACAAGGCATATTGTGAACTGTGGGGCCCTTCATTAGGGCACAGGAAAATATGTGAATGTGTTTTCAAAGAGTGTTTTGAAAAGTATAAGAACTTCCATATGTGTTTTTGAAATAGTGTTTTAAAAAGCATAAGAACTTCCGTATGTGTTTCGAAAGAATGTTTTTGGAAAGCATAAGAATCTCTGCATGTGTTTCAAATGAGTGTTTATAAGTGACATCATTTAGAAAATGCATGTTTCAAAGGATTTATGCAAAAGTATTATATCGTTCCAGCTTACACGTTTAATAAACATTCGTGCCTATGCCCATGTTTGACCTTCCATATTGTTTTGTATATTTTATATAATTGCATAGTGTTTAGACATGTAAAGGATTGATTAGTAATTCCGCTGCATTAGTAATATATATGTGATCGAATGTATAGTGTTTCCACTACAATGAATGTGTTTAGAATATGAAAAAACAAAGGAATAGTACGATACCGCAAAGAAAAGAAAAGAAAATATGCGACCGAAGTAAATACATAAAAGTTTAGAAAGAAAGAAGGAAATGAAATGAAGTTAAGTGGACAAATATATGTATATAAGAATGTATATGAATGAATGTATGTGCCATGTTTCGGATTCGGTTTGAGACCGGAGAACTCGATGTGACTAGGGCCGGATTCGAGACATTACAGTTTTATTCTCCTATCTCTGCCCTATAAACCCCTCACTTTCCCATTGATTTCCCCTTCTTCTTAAACAAGTAATCATCAAAGATTACCTTACCGGTTTTGTGGTTCTTTAAAGATCAGGTTGGACTGATATTTATATAATTTCACTAATCAAAATCTTATTAGAATGGCCACAAATTTAAACTGTAAAACCTTGAACACGTCAAAAAATATCTAGAAAATTTTGTAATTTTTTGACACATGATCAGGGATATTTTGGTAATTTCATGGGTTCTACTCATAAATTCCAGAATTACCCTTTTAGCCTCTTTCTTCCTCTTTGTTGCTAACTCATTCTAATCTATTTTCTATCATTCTATTTTCTGTTTTATCTTAGCTTGTGGCTACTTATGAGTTTCTAACCTTCTAATTCTTGAATTTTGCTTCCGCACTTTAATTTTGAGTAATTACTTAAGGGTTTTAGGGACATCCTACATCAATTTTGGTCTCAGAGCCAAGTTCGAGCTAATTCTTATCTAGTAGGGGGTTCCTTTTCCTACCTAGTTGATAATTTTCACATGGCTGCCACTAAAGCTGATATCGCTTCCCAACTTGCTCATAATCTCCAAATGATGGACATGAATAAGGATTTACGTCATATGAATCGCACTATGGATTCAATTGAGTCGCATGTGGATTCCAAAGAGATCACTTTGTTGGCAATCAAATTTTCCCTTTTAGGGCCTACACCCGCTCCATCTGCCTCTATTTCATTCATGTCTGCCCCAATCTTGAGCATTGTTGATAACAAGGAAAAGAATGATATGCCATGCATATCTTCACCCATTCTTCTACCACCAGTCATGTCCCAGATCAAGCATAAAAGCAAGACTTTTGCAAGATGCAATAAAATTCCAGTTCAGTCCAAGGCCAAGAAGCGATCCAAGACGCGGAAGCCACTCAAGCTAGATGGTTCATGCAAGACCTCCATCTTAGGAACTCCACTCTCTTACAGACTCCAAGAAAACCGTCAACGCGAAGCTGTGATAGAGACTAGCTTGTTCTGAATTTGAGGTCGAATTTCTCCCCACAATGATGCGGACAACAAGTGGCTCTTGTATGTTTCTCCACACAAGAGAACAAGATTCAAGTCTTGTATGTTTATGTGGGTTATTTAGGTGTTCAAGGGGTGTGGAGATAATTTTGTAATAAGGCCTTTTGTGCCAAGGATAGTTTAGGCTTTCTTCTTTTATGCATGAGTTTTATTTAATAAGGTTAAAAGCTAAGGGCAATGTAGGGAATTTTGTGTTGGCTCACAACTCATTATTTTGTCATTTAATGAGGTTCCAAAGTCAACAAAAGGGGCCCCACACAAGCTGGTAGACAGCCACTTTGTTTTCTAGTCTTTAGTAGTTTAAATTTTAAGAAAGTTAATTATTTAGAAGTTTCAAGAGTTTAGGAAAGTTTGGTTAGCAAGTCTCTTAGGTTTTTTAAAAGTTCCTAAATTTAGCAAGTTTCTATTATTTTAAGTTTGTAAACCTATTTAAAGACAACCCCCCCTCTTATCAATAGAGTTGAATTAGGAATTGCATTTTCCCAAGTGGGTGTTGTATCCCATCCTATCCCCTCGCTCTTCTAGGGTTGAAGCCTTGTGTCACGTACTTTGCCTCCACTGATGCCTAAGCCGTGCAACACTCGACTACTCCCAACCAGTAGATATGTTAGCTTAAGCCCAATACCCACAATTAGTATGAAGGGAGATAGAAAAACACTCGAGAGAAAGACGAATAACATTGCTAATCACTTATACAAATTGTTACAAGACTTGAGAGCTTCTTGGTTGTATACAAATGAGGGGGTCTTCCCGTTTTATAAACCCCAAGCACCCCCCCCCTTAGGCACTAGGAATCTAGGATGATGCCAAGTGTTTTGGTAGGAGCCTTTTAGGCTTTCTCTAAAAACATCATCCACCATGTTTGTTAACCAAAACGATATTGCCAGAGCTGTTTTTGATGTAGCGTAAAGATGCTTTTCCGGCGAGACTAAAGCTCGATCATGAAACGATTCCTCAATATCGAGCAAAAGTCCTTTGAGCTTTGGATTGATGACCACCAGGACCCTGGGTCTTTCTCTATCATAGAGAGGGCAAAGGGGAGACCTCATGAAATCTCCTTCATTGGTGCCTTGTGTGATAGATTGGTTTCTTGAATCGTGCAAAGGATGAACGACAGGAAGTTGGTTTTTGAGAGACTCTTCATTCGAAGGGTGCTACAATCTTCCTCACGAGGGGATCAAACTCATGGGGTTGGTTCATAAAAGGCATGGAGTGGCGAAAGGAGAAGAAGAATATGTTCATCATTATCCTTGTGAACTCTGATTTCTTAGGATGGTCCAATATTACGCTTATTTTGAGACAGATGGTGTATACAAAAAAAATTGATAACCCCTCTTGATGACTTCAAATCGGTGGGGATTCCGATGCCACAGGAAAAAATCCATTCGCAAAAGGATGTGAGGTTGGGGAAAAATCAAGAGGTGGTTCTTCTCTATAAGATTTGGGGTGCTTCGGTTGATTGGGGCCTTGTCATAACAAAGAATGTCATGGAGTGGGGTATTCGTAGGAATGATGTTAATTTGTCTCCGATGGGGAAGCCTGAAAATAAAGCTCTTTGCTTTCTCTCGCCTAATGTGGATGTGGAGGGGCTTCTGAGGAATGGGCCAACTGATTTTGAAGAGGGGGTCATTCTCTTGCGTCGTTGGTCATTGGCATCTCATGCAATTCCTGTATCCATGTTGAAGGGGGAATGGTGGATTAAGGTATGGGGGCTCCCTGCTAAGCTATGGAAGTAGGAATGCTTCAGGTCGATTGGTGAGAAGTGTGGCATAATCATAGAGATTAAGGATTTGAAATCGAATCCTAGCCCCTATTTTGCTCCATGCTTAAAAGCGGCCGGATGTGAATTAAGATTGATTCTAAGGGTCTGTTGATCAGGTTGTTGGGAGAGGATTGTTTGTTGGTGATCAGTGGAGTTGTTTGCTTCGGTTTATGGTTTTAGTGGGTTGGTCATTAGAGAATTAGGCAAGTGGAAGAAGGTAGATGATGACCTTGGAAATTCCTTTATTGCCCCTGGAAAAAAATTCAAAGTGAAGATGGGAGGGGCTTTCAAAATTCAAGTTTTGAATTGGGTGGGCCTTCCTCTTTTAGGCCCATCGATCCAATGCCCACCAAGAACTAGCCCGATGGGGGTGGCCCGAGTAAAAAATGGGTTCAAAAGTCGAACTAAACCATTGAACCGAATTCTAATTTTCATATTGAGCTAAGCACTATTTTGAGCCCTAACCTGTTTGTTAAAAATCGATTTTCTCCCTTCCTATCGCTTGAGGTGGTAAAAGATTATGAAGAGGAAGGAGTTGAGTCAAGCAATGAGAGAGGGAGCCGTAAGGGGGTGCTCAACCATTGCGATATCTGTGCAGGGAACAAGAGTGAAGCTAAGTAGGGTGCTTCGCTAGGGCTTTGTAAGGGGAGACCTGCCGGGTGGACTCTTGGGTAGGGCCCAAGGGCGATTGGATTCAGTCGTCTACGGCAGGGATTCCTCCTGCTAGGGGATCGAAAGGGGAAAGGGAGGCTTGTCTCCATTTGGGGTTCAAGGATTGCTTCTCTAGCTCTCCCAGTAAGTTTAGGGGGAATTTGTCTGGTTCGGACAATGGAAGGAAGGGTGGGTGCTCATGACGCCGATAACCATTGCGGCTTGCCATGTTTGCATGATTGTTTGGGTCTTGGCTCCGATAGGGGGTAGAATCAAGAGGAAAAGAGTGCCTGCTATGTCAATGATGATATGACCCCTAGAGAAGAGGAGGCTCTTTTCACTAAGCCCAATAGTGCTCAGGGTGTTTTTCATGAAGGAGGGCATGGTATCGACTCTAAAAAGGTTTTCTCCGACTCGGAAGGGAAATATCTTTTGCAAGATGAGGAAAGTATTGGACATTAGGAAGGGATGATTGAAGTTTTCCAAGATGGCTTTGGGAGGCTGGTCGAGTATTCTGGTACCTCTAGGGGTGAGATGGCTAAGGATGTAATTCTTGCGCTTAGATATTCTGTGGAGGATAGGCTGAATTCCAATCAAACTGTAAAATCTACTACTCTCTCTACTCACTCAGGAAATTCGAAACTTGATAGTCCTATTACTTCTCTGCTTGTATCTGTTTCCTCTCCTACAGGTTCTCCTCATGATCTTGTTGTTTCTTCTGAGGTGATGGAATGCCAGTAGCTTTGGAGGGGAATTAGGTTTGACGGTGGTGTGGGTGAAGATTTGCTGGATGTAGACAATAGTGAAGAGGAGGTGGATAGATTTATTGGGAAGATACGACAATGCGGTTAAGTTGTCCAAATATCTCAAGATATTGGATGATAGGGAGAAGGAAAACAAGATGGAATGTGGTAATAGGGAGTTGTGAAAGTTGGAATGAGATATGAAGGATGGCTCTCTAGGAGACGTGAGGGAAAAATCGAAGAGGATTAGTAGATTGGGATCCATAAAGGTTATTCGATGTTAGTGCTAACTTGGAATGTACATGGGCTAGGTAGAGTGGAGAAGAGATGATTGGTTAAGGAGGCAATCAAGAGCTATAATCCGGATGTATTGATGATTGAAGAGACAAAGAAGGAGGAGATGTCTAGCCGGTTGGTAAGGTGGATCTTGAGGCCTGACCTCTCCAAATGGTGTGTGGTTCCTGCTTTGGGCACTGCTTGAGGTACTCTATGCACTTGGAATCCTTTTAGTGTCTGCCGATCTGAGGAGATGATTGTAAAGTTTTCGATCTCTCTCATTCTAAAGGATCTCACCTCTAGTCATGAGTGGGTTCATAGGGGTCTATGGCCCTACATCGACAACTAATAGAGAAGAATTCTAGGGCAAGTTGAAGGGGATAAAAGATGGATGGGGACATGGGTGGTGGGAGGTGACTTTAATGTGATCTATTTTGTTAATGAAAAGAGGCCTAACAGAAGGATTAGTTGAAGCACGAGAGATTTTGAGGAATTTGTCAGAGAAAGGGGTCTTCCTGATTGTCCTTTGTGCAATGCCAAATTTACTTGGACGAATGGACAAGATAATCCAATTTTGTGCCGATTGGATAGATTTTTGGTGTCAGGTGAATGGGAGGAGAGAAGTGAGAATTAAACTAACATTGGATCATTGTCAGTAGTGTTGCAAACCAACACTGGCCCGAAGCCATTCAGATTTGAGAACATGTGGACTTCCCATCCCTCATTTAAGGACTTGATTAACTTGTGGTGGAATGAGTGCTTTGTGGGGGTGGGGGGGATGGGGTGGGTTTCGTTTTATGCAAAAACTTGTTTATGTGAAAGGAAAGCTCTGTGAGTGTAATAGAACAACCTTTGGAAATCTCAACGTGAATAAGGAGAAGTTGTGTACAGAGTTGATTGATATTGACAAGCTTGTGGAGGATGAGGGAAGGATTGTTGAGCTAGGTGTTAAAAGAAGGGAAGTGCTATGTTCTCTTGAAAGAAACATTAAAGCGGAGGAAATTTTTTAGCATCAAAAGGCTAGAAGTAAATGGCTCAATGAAGGAGACGAGAATACTAGTCTTTTTCACAAAATAACAAATGGAAGGAAACGAAAAAATTTGATCTCAAGCTTTCCAATAGGTAGGGAGGAAATCATGAATTTTGAAGATATTGCGAAAGAAGCCACTTCCTTCTATGAGAAATTGTATAAGAAGGAAGGGGGGGGGGAGAAATTACTCAAGTGCTTGAGCTTGAAAGGCCATTGATGGAGGAAGAAGATAAATGTGTTATCTTTGCTATAGAAGGGGCTAAGGCACCAGAGCCTGACAACTTTTCTATGCATTTCTATCAAGAATGTTGGGATATTATTAACGAAGACCTTATGAAGGTATTCCTTGAATTTTTTGAAAGGGGGATTTTGATCACTACTATGAAGTCTATGTTTCTTGTTTTGATTTTTAAGATTGAGGGGCCCAGAGACATAAGGGATACTCGTCCTAGTAGTTTGGTAAGCAGTCTTTACAAGATTGTTTCTAAAGTGTTGGCCTATAGGGTAAGGGTTGTTATGGGAGAGGTGGTGTCTGCTACTCAGAGTGCGTTAATTCATGGGAGACAGATCCTATCAGTATTATGATTGCAAATGAATGTGTGGATTCGATGAGGAATAGGAGCAAAGGGATAGTTTACAAGGTTAATATGGAAAAGGCCTATGATAGGGTGGATTGGGATTTTCTTTTTTGTATTCCAAAAAAAAAAAGGTTTTGGTGACAGATGGATCTGTTGGATGAAGGGTTGTATTATGGAACCGTACTTTTCGATTATGATGAATGTAACTTTTAAAGGGTTTTTTAAAGCCACTAGGGATCTTCGTCGGGGGATCCTCTTTCTCCATTCCTCTTCTCTCTTATGGCTGATGGCCTAAGTGCCATTATTAGAAGGCGGAATAAACAAGTCTTTTAGAGGGTTTCATTATTGAGGATGATAGAATTATGGTGTCCCATCTCCAGTTTGCAAATGATACGATTCTATTCCTTAAGGCGGATATGAAAAATATTAGAAGAGTGGAGCTTTGCATGAAGATATTCCAAGCAATTTCTGGATTGAAGGTGAACTTGTTCAAGACTAGTATGGTGGGGATTGAGGTCGAGGAGAGTAGTCTACCTACCTTTGCTGAGGTCATGGGGTGTTCTATTGGAAGATGGCCGATAAACTATTTGGGCATGCCACTTGGTGGGAATCCTAAGGCCAAGGCTTTCTGGGATCTAGCAATGGAAAAGGTTTTTAAGAAGCCTGCTTGCTAGAAAGTCTTATCTTTCCCTTGGAGGTCGTACACGTTGATCAAAGGGGCATTATCCAATATTCTGGTGCACTACATGTTTATGTACAAAATGCCCAACAAAGTAATTCATGTGATTGAAAGGTACCAGCGGGACTTCTTGTGGGATGGTCAGAGGCAGAAAAAGGATCATTTGGTCAAATGGGAGGTAGTGACAAAGGCTAAGAAGCAAGGAGGTCTTGGTTTGGGTAGGATCGGGGAGGGGAACTTGGCTTTGTTAAGGAAATGGCTATGGAGGTTCACGAATAAACAGGGGAGCTTATGGCATTCCATCATTCTTAGCAGATATGGGCATGATGACAATGGGTGGGACTGTAATCAGAACCTTCCTCGATCCCACCCCCTTTATTGGCAGTATATTACCTAGGTGAGTCACTTATTTTATTCCCATACTCGGTTTCTTCTCGAGAATGGTCGGAGAATCCAATTTTGGATCTATGGTGGGGGGATACCACCCTTGAATTACTTTTCCCTTGCATCTTTCATATTGCTTTACATAAAGAGGCTAGGGTGGCTAAGGTACTATCCCAAGGGCCAAATGAGCTTGATTGGAATCTCCCATTTTCTCGTGACCCTCACGAGTGGGAAATCCCTATTGTAGGAAACCTGATGGAGACCCTCTCTTCTTGGTTTTTGTGGATATGGATGATAGGGATTCCCGCGTGTGGGTCCCTTTGTCTAATGGTGTTTTTTCTTCCAAATCTTTTTTCTTAATCTTGACAAAAGGTCTCCCTTTGATATCCCAAGTCCCAATCTCTAATATTTGGAATTCAACAGCTCTTCTAAGGGTTAAGGCCTTCTCTTGGATATCTTTTCTAGGAAGACAAAATAATATGGAGGTGTTACAAAGAAGAAGAGCTTTCTTGTGTATTTCCCCTTATATTTTCCCCCTTTGGAGGATGAACTTGGAATCTGGGAACCACATCTTCCTTCATTGTGGGTTCACTTCAAAAGTGTGGAATTTTTTCAAACAAGTGCTTAATCTTCATTTTGTTATGTCAGAATTTGTGAATGGCCTGTTTAGTCAATGGGAAAGAGGTGCTAAAGGTGCTTGGGGAAAAATGTTCCTCAAAGTTATTCTTCTCAGAGTGCTGTGGGGGATTTGGAATGAGAGAAATAGGAGTCTTTGAAGACAAAGCCTAGAGTGTGTGGGCAATCATCGATTCCATCGTTTGTGAGATCAGTTCTTGGGTTCTTGTAAAGAAGGAATTCAATAATTGTTCCTTAAATGAAATGGTTCAGGATTGGGTGTCTTGCATTTCGGATTTTAATAGGGCAAATATAGTTCCCCTTCTAAAGTGGAATCCTCCTGCTATTGGGAAATGTAAAGTGAATTTTGATGGTGCTTCTTTTGGAAACCTGGGGCTGGCGGCTTTTGGGTGTGTTAGGCGTGATTTTCAAGGACACATTGTTGGGGTTAAGGGGGGGCTATTGGGGATAGTGATGCTATTCATGCGGAGGCCATGGGCTTGTTGGAAGGTTTAAAGCTTGCGAAAGGTAAAGGAGTTAGAGATTGTATTATAGAGGGGGACTCCTTGATGGTTATCTCTTGGAGAAGGGGGGAAAGATGTGGCTCGTAGAGGATGCATCATTACACTGTTGAGATTAAGTCTCTCATCAAAGAATTGGATGCCGAGTTACATTATATCTTAAGAAATCAAAATTCTTTAGCTGATAAAACAACTATAAATGGAGTGTTGGGCAATCTTCTATGTTTGAAGGGGACTTCTTTCCGGATTGTAGATGTAGCTTGTCTTTCTTTTTTGTGTTTCTTTGTGTAGTTGGATGGATGCCTTGTTTGTCTCCCTTTTTTTCTTCTTCTTTTTCTATATATATTCCTTGTTATTCATAAAAATAAAAATAAAAAGAAACATCATCCACCTCCTTAAGTAAAATCTTCTAGAATGTCCCTAGGTTCTTCTAAAGGCCTCTACATATTCCTATTACTTTTCAAAGTCTTTTAGAATCTTCTAAAAACATCTAGACCCACTAGAATCATTCACATTTTTCTAGAACCTTCTAGAATGTTTTAGAACTTTTTAGATCATTCTAGATTCTTCTAGATTGTTATAGATACACTAGTCTACATTATATGCAAAATGCGTTCTTTGAAGTCTCCGGTTGTCACATGGGGCGTGACAATCTCCCCCACCTAATCTCGCAACATCCTCGTTGCGTTCACAGTTCTCACTCATTCATCGCGCCATACGCTCTTAGGGGCTCCTTGGATCTCCCATGCACCTTCTGCTTCTTAGGTCACCAAGTAAAGCACTCCATATTCCCAGCGTCCTTTACCTCGTGCAGGAAGTTTATGCCTGGTACCACCGAATGGTCAATCTTTTGTTGTATCTCATGAGTCGTCTCATGGATTTTCTTGGCCTCCACGTCCCCTGCCTTGAGCCACCCTACCTCTTTCGTCACCGGCAATCCCAATCTCTTTGTTTTGTCCCTTGAGGCATTATGCATAGCTTTCATGTCTTTTCGTGCACGAATGGGCTTCCCATCGACCATGCCCTCTACATATCTGAGATCCTTGCTTAGAGGTTTTTTCGGCTCCTCTTTGCCCTCCATACCATTGAGGAGCTACAAGGCCTCTATCCTCAGGTCATCCTCCTCTTCCTCTTCTTCTCCTTCCTCTTCCTCCTTTTCCTCGTCTTTGTCTTTGAATGCAAGTGCTTCGGGTGCCTACCTCCTAGGGCATTCCCGCAGCTGATGTTTTTCCCCACATAGGAACTCGTCCCACCCCTAACATTGAGTAGGAACCACCTCCTTTTGAGTGCCCAACATCTCCCCTCGAACTCCCTCTTAAGGCCCTCTATGCTGTCCCTGATCCCATTGTAGTGATCCTTTCCATTGGCCATGGTAGAATCTCCTTGTGCTAGCCGTGCCTCCTCACTCGCTAATGTGTCATTGGATTTGTCTCATTTCCCCTTGGCCTCAATGTCTCTCCCACTAACCTTAGTCATGAAAATCCCATTGCTGACCCCCGACATGGTGCTCCCTTCTCCCCAACGCTCAAGACCTTTCTCTGATACCACTTGTTACATAATTAGCCTCCACCAATACGTAAGTCGTGCGGCACTTGACTACTCCTAATTGATAGACAAGGCAACCTAGCCCAATACCCACACTTGGTATGAAGGGAGCTAGAAACACACTCAAGAGAGAGAAGAATAACATCGTTAATCACTTACACAAATGGTTACAAGAATTGAAAGCTTCTTAGTTGTTTACAAATGCGGGGGTCTTCCCCTTTTATAGACCCCCAAGCCCCCCTTAGGCCCTAAGATGATGCCAAGTGTCATCCATCCCTTTGGTAGGAGCCTTCTAGGCTTTCTCTAGAAACACTATCCACCTCCTTAGGTGGAATACTCTAAAATGCCCCTAGGTTCTTTTAGAGGCCTCCATAGATTCCTAGAATATTCCAAAGTCTTCTAGAAACATCCAAACCTTTCTAAAACTCACTAGAACCATCCACATTGTTCTAAAACCTTCTAGAATGTTCTAAATCTCTCTAGAACCTTTTTATAGAACTTTCTAGAGCCTTTAAGATCTTTCTAGATTATTCTGAATTCTTCTAGATTGTTCTAGACACACTTTCCTAAACTATGTTCAAAATGCCTGAAATGTTGGTGAGGGTCTCTGATAAGGCTGTCAACAATCTGATTTTTATCCATATTCGATTCATGTTCGATCCGCCAATATTCGATTCGAATGCATCTATATCCTATTCGATTATTCGACTAAATATCCGAATCCATTGAAATTAATATATAATTAATTTTTATATTATAATGTTGTAGGACATGTTCAGTGGAATAGAACATATAAATACCATAACCTTAACCTAAACCCATTTCTCATCTCCCATTCCCAATCTGAATTGAAGAAAGCTCCCAGTAGCCAGTTCACGATTCTCTCATCGATCTACCAATAGTCTTCTATCTCTATAATTCCTAGGTCCTTATTGCTTTCGTAAATATCTGTAAAATATTCGAATCCGGTCCAATATTCTATTAAATAAACAAATACAAATACGGATATGTCTATATCCGATTCCTTTTCAACCGTTGACAGCCCTAGTCTCTGAAGCCTCCAGTTGTCACGCGGGGTATGACATTTGGCTCCCCTTTATCCCTCTTATTTTATTTCTTTTCCCAACTTCTTCTATTTTCTCTTCTTCGTCTTCTAATCTTCTCTCTTCTAGTTCTTCTAATCCCTTCTTCTAATTCCTCATACCTTTTTCCCCATATATTTTTGCTGCAATTTCACCATACTTGAAGAAGATTCAAGATGCTGAAATCAGAAATCTGAAGTACAAAAGACTATGCAATTGGGATTTCCAAGAGAATTCCACAACCAAATTGCACACCATACACTAAGGTATTGTGCTCTTTATTTTATTGTGTTTTCTTTTCCCATCTCTGCCCTACAAATCCCTCACTTGCCCCTTGCTTCTTAGATAAGTAGTAATCAAAGATTACCTTACTGGTTTTATGGTTCTTTAAAGATCAGGTTCGACTGATATTTATATGAAATCTCACTAATCAAATCTGATCAGAATGACCTGAAATTTGAACTGTAGAACCTTTCAACACGTCAGAAAGCATCTGGAAAATTTCCTAATTTTCGGACACATGACCAGGCGTATTTTGGTAATTCTGTGGGTTCTGCCCATAAATTCCAGAATTGTCCTTTTAGCCTCTTTCTTCCTCTTTGTTGCTAACTCATTATAATCTCTTTTCTATCATTCTATTTGTTGTTTTATCTTAGTTTGTGGCTACTTGTGAGTTTCTAACCTTCTAATTCTTGAATTTTGCTTCCGCACTTTAATTTGGGGCAATTACTTGAGGGCTTTGGAGACATCCTGCATAAGGGAATATGGAGAACAACTATGAGATTAATTTAGAAGTCTTGGGTTAAGGGTTTAAACGACTAGGTTTTTGAAGGGATTTAAAAGCGAAATGAGAAATCATAATCCAAACTAGGATTGGCCAATCCAATGTCGATCGGCAAGCTTAAACATGCCAGGTCAAGCAATCTAAAGGATCACATATCAGATTGGTTGCCCTTTCTCAATCCGGTTGGGTGATCCTGATCAGGATTAGGCGAGTTTTAAAATCGTGTTTATAGTAGCAGTCTAGCAGAAGGTCTGGGGAAGATTATAGATGAATTTGGGGATTGTAATGATGGAATAAGTAGAGATGAATTGTTATGACGAATTCACGTTTGAGAATTTAAGAAAAAATAATAATAATAATAATAATAATAGAGGATATCACAATTCAGGGTTTAGTTATAGGGAAAACAGAAGATCAATAAAGATCTATATATATATATATATATATATTGGACTCATAGGAATAAACAGCAAAAACTTGAAATTTTCATTCCACATTTCCTTTTTGTTTGGAAGCAAAAAGAGTTCTTCATTTATTCAGCCAATAAACTGCGGGTACATAAGTATATAGCTTTCACACTTTAGACTTCAAAAGCACACTCTATTTACACTTCTTAAAATTTAAACTCTAAAATAGGTGATTCCCATTACAAAATGACACCCTTCCAACATTTTGTCCACAACTTCTTTAAATCACATTGGATTTACAAGATATTGGACTCATCGGAAAGGTTAAAAAAGTAACAGAAATAGAACTTCCACTTTCCTATAAATAAAATTAAAACTTCTTATACCTCAAAATATATAAAACCCCCACACTGACTGACAAGAAAGAAACCCATAAGAAAATAAAACTATGGAATTACATTCTGTCACCAAACAAAAATAATTAAGACTAAAATACCAAAAATACTATGCATGGGAAAAGAATGAATTTGTTCGTTCTTGCATGTACATACTGGACTGAATTTAATAGGCTTCAAATATGGAAAGTTTAGACCCACAAATTTGAATACCGCATCAACAATAGAGAGAGGCCAATGCATCAGAATACTAAAAATCATTAGGAGAGTGATCAAGAAAATATATGATTAAGAAATATATGAAGGGACTGACAGAAACTCACTAAGAATAGACTTATGACCAAAGATCCTCAAAAGATGTGCACTGCAACAATACAAATAATCCTTTACACTCAATCATAACATAAAAATATACACAGAGAGCATGTAGGAAGTTTCTCATGTGAGAATTTTGGTAAGTAGTACAATGGAAGTGTATGCAAACAATTGTAACACATGGTAGTCAAGAGTGAAGAACAAGAGGTCAACAAAGACATCACAATGAGTTGAAGAAGAAACTCTACCAATCAAATAAACAGAGGAAAGCATCTCTCCAAATTTCACATTGGCAAAATCATTTTTTATAGGCATTAGCTTGGAACTAAGATGTACTTTATAAATCCAAGTGAAATGAGTGTAATAAGGAAACAAGGCCCCACTGTCAAAAGTGCAAAAGATTAAATGAAGCAGTAGCTGGTAGAGAAAGTCTCACTTTTATTACACGGGAGGAGAATGTGTTTATGCTGTAAAGACAAAATCCATGCATTATATAGCAGTATGGTTAAACACCTCTCCCTTGTTAATAAGAAAACCCACATGGCAGAGTGCAAAAGATGACATCAAGCAGTAGCTGGGAGAAATAGCCTTACTTTTGTTACAAGGAAGGAATAACCATTATGCTGTGAAGAGAGAATTCATGTACAGAAGATGTGTGCTTCCTAATGCTTGATTCTCCTCTTAATTTCCTTTCATCTAAATTTATTCTTTTTTGATTTAAATAGATAAGGTATATTCATTAATGAAACGTTAACAAAATTTCTTCTTATGCATGAAAAGGAAAGAAATCTCATGGTTTTTATCATCCCAGAGAAAATGGCAGTCATTTATGCATTATATATTTGGTTCCCAGAGAAAGCCTCAGCCTTATTGATGTATT
The DNA here is from genome assembly GCA_025762735.1 of Platanus orientalis. Classification (NCBI taxonomy): domain Eukaryota; kingdom Viridiplantae; phylum Streptophyta; class Magnoliopsida; order Proteales; family Platanaceae; genus Platanus; species Platanus orientalis. The sequence goes on along the minus strand of JAOXJP010143826.1, from coordinate 3,528 downwards.
TGGTTCAGATATGCTGGTTCAGGAATCAGGCTAGGGGGAAGTACATGTTTTGTGTGACTAAGTTGCATTGGCTAAGTACCAATTGATACAACCAGAATATGAACGTTACGAGCCAAGGCCAACCTAGTAAATAAATGAACTCAAGATCAAGTGGTTCTTGAAGGAAAGAAAAATCAGGATCAAGATAAGAGCGCCAAAGTTTGGCTGTTCAAGTAGATCTATAATACAGGATTTTAAGCATTGGATTTCCTTGTTGCATAATGCATTTCAAACTATTAGAATATTGTGCATTTTACTATCGTGTGCAGCCACAGAGCATGACAAGAACACAAGACGCAATGGAGATGCATATTTTTCATAAGTCAAAAACATACCTCACCTCTACCCGTACAATATGCTGCTCCTTGAGAGAAAAAGAAAGGAACATCTGAACCGATTTCACTAGACCACTCTTGAAGTTCCTTTTCGGGGACAAGACAACCACTGAACTGATTTGCTGCCCACAGTGCAGTTGCAGCATTGCTACTGCCACCACCTAGTCCGGCTCCAGTAGGCACTCTTTTGTCCAGATGAATCTGCCCAAGTTGTATTAAGAAAAGGGGAAAAAAATATCGAAAGCAGTTCTAAGAAGTAATTTTCTTAAGGTTTTCACTGGAAAAAAAAAAATGATGTATTTCTCATTTACCCAGAAAAAGTTGTCACTACCAGTCTTTCTCCTGTAAAGATTAAGGGCTTTGATGATCTGAAAAGGGAGGTCCCAGAAGCATAAAATTTCAAGAGTAAGGAAGGAAAATGGAAAAAGGGAAGTAGAAAAGATAAAAGCTATAACTTACCAAATTTCGATGGTCAAGTGGGACACCAGACACATTGGTTGACAGACGATCTTTGTTTTTTGATGGTGACAAAGAGAACTTAATTCTATCTCCAAGACTTATTACCTGGGTATAAAAGGGACGATGCAGAAATCTCAGGGGAGAATGGAAGGAAAGCAAAAGAATTAGTAAACATGAAAGAGAAATAACTAATAGCCTGTTTGACAGCCACCTGTAACATTTGTAGCCATGAGATGATAGTTTCCTAATGAACTCATTCAAATTTATACTGATTTGTTAACTACAAAGTCATCTTTGGTTTTTTGGACTTATGTTATCAGGCACAAATGGCTGAAAATCTGAATGAGTTCATCACAAACCATCCCGGTGTGGGTACAAAAGCCTTGTGAAACTCAAATGAAATGATTTCATTACAGGCAGGTGGCTGCCAAACGCAGCCTAACTTGATGATCAAACATAAGTTAATTTATTTCAGAATTCCAACATGAGTTCCGAAATAGCATCGCAAGCATTGGAGGAACTTACATGAAAGAGAGATGCCAAATCATGAAATCCATCTTCTCTCTTACTAGTTATTCTCAAAAAAACATTAATCTGCATCCCAAAAATTCCAAATTCAACTTAAAAAAAAAAAACCGCAAAAAAAAAAAATAATAATAATAATAATAATAATAATTATATTACCTTGCAAGGTGAAAACAGACTGAGCCTTGAAAGACCAGCGTTCTTATCAACTTCATCTGCTAACTTATTTAACCTCTCATCGGGATCATAAACTATCTAAAAACCAACCAAAAATTTTTTTTTTATAGAAAAGTAGGGGAATTAACACTCAAGAAGCAAGCTTTTGGGCTGTAATTCAGAAGAAGTAAAATATTAGGCGAGCATAAAAATACTACCTCCAATTGTTTTTTGCTGGTTTTAGAATCAGAAGCCATAGCTCTGACAAATGGGGTTCTCCGAAATTGAGGCTTTTGATCAAAGGTAAAAGCCCCATGTTCCCGAAATGCAGCGACACTGCTTTTGCTAAATAATAAATTACTGCTCTTTCTGCCATTACAGGAGGGATAAAGGTGATTACAAAGAAACTGGGAGGAAGAAGCCATGGATGGATGGATGGATGATGATGACTCTCTACTTGCAAAAGCTCAAAAGGAAGAAGAATCAATCTCTCCTGTCCCCAAATTTTATTTTATACTCTCTCAAATAAAATAAGTCTACTCATGTTTATTATTCGGCAACCAAAAAAACATACAAATTCTTCGGTCCTTTTTGGTTGGCAAGATTCATTCATTTTTCTTAGTGAGCCGGCGTGAGCATATATATATATATATATATATATATATAAATGGGCTTTCAATGTCCCAGGCCAGGCCCATCCATCTACTGTCCCAATTGGACTTTCAATGTCCCAACCCAAGCTTTTTGAAACCTAAAATGACATTTCCAAGGTAACGTGTATAGGATTCACACGTTAAACACATGACTTTTTATATTATTTTATTGGTCTAACGTTTCAACATACAAGACCCCTTTGGGGGGAAAATCTTCTATAGAATTGTATTATTACAAAAAATAGCGGAAGCAACTTTCTAGGGTTGAAGATACCAGCTTGCTAAATTGGTAAAGTATATTGGTGGTGTACCACAAACCTGTGTTCAAAACCCCTTTTCACCCGCTAATAAATTAACCACTAAACATTTTTACCTATATATATATAATGACGGCGGGCTAAAATAAAAAAATAAAAAATGACGTGTTTTTGTGGAAAATTTTCTTTTTATTCTTCTCTTCTATTCATTGAAAATCAAGCAAAATATTATGCAGTTCACATAAATTGTATTACTTCCTAGTGCATTTTTTTTCCACAGCGACTTAGGCTTGTGAACGTTGGAGATCAATCGTCATCTAAACCCTTATTCATTGAGAGGTTTTAACTAATAAGGGGTCCAACTTTATTTTCTTAATTATCATTGATTAATTATTTTTCTTGTTTAATAATTCAATATTTCCAACAATCTTAAGATTGAATTTTCAGCAGTGGTCATGATGGGATTTGAAATAGAGATGACAATCCTTTTTGTTAGAATTAAATATTTGATTGTTTTAATATTCATGTTGGACCAATTTCATGGTCACGATATATTAATCTACTATAATATGCATAGGCAGGGGTTTGTTAAGTGGGTAACCTTGCTAACAAAGCTAGGTGGCAAAGAAATCTTTCATATGTGCCCAAAGGGTGTCCAAGTGTTGGCCATGTCACCTTCTAGTCAGTAAATTTTATCCCAACAGTTCTTTGTCACATGGAAAAATAAAACTCACCTTCTAGGGTACTTTTTTACTTTAAAATTTGAAACTTTATTTCCTGGTATTGCAAAAGAGGAAAAGTGCACTACATATCATATGATGAGATATAGAATTGAGGTGGATGGGAGAATTTGAGATGTAGCCAATTCAGAAGGTGTCACTTAACAAAGAATCCTAGGTGACTCACCAAGAAAACCTTTTTTTCCTTGTATGTATGTTATAATCGTCTATTAGTAGTGTGACCATAAGATAGATGACCATAGAATAATTTACCAAAGATAGATGATCATTGAATAATTTACCAAGGTTGCGTTTGGCAGCCACCTGTAATGAAATCATTTCATTTGAGTTTTCCAAGGCTTTTGTAGCCACAATGGGATGGTTT
>JAOXJP010143815.1:0-13288 GCA_025762735.1 Platanus orientalis | reverse complement strand
CCTTTGGAGATGCTTTGGGGGTCTTTTTCTCTATAGAGCTTCTTGTTTTAAGACTTTAGCTAAAGGTCCCTTCTTTATGTAAGATAGGGATATTTATAGACTTAGGATTATAATCTTGCCAAAACCTTTGATTGGGTGTTAATTGGATACTCTTACTCCTTTTAGTCTAAAAGAGTGATTGCACATTCTTTGTTTAGAGAGAAGTGTAATTTATAAAATTATTTGTATTCCAAAAGAGGCATAACCTTCCTTCTTTATCTAAGAGAATTTAGATTTGTTTTTATTCAAATCTCTCTCATGTGGGTCCCATGCAAGCTGGGTTTTGGGCCGGTTAAGGGACTGAGACAAGTGTGGACTTGATGGTTACATGGGTTATTGTTGGAAACCCGGACCAGGCCTAATGAAATTATCTCTTCAATTGGGTTTAATTTGTAAATTTGAAACCCATATATGACTTTTAGGTCTTTGTATACATTTGCGAGGGTGTAAGCTTTTATTTTAAATTTAAATAAAATTTAGGTATCTACACCCACCCGAGCAACACCTTGAGGAAGAGGTCATCACTTAATAAAAGATGAGCCAAGCGTTCCACCCTCACAATATGTCACCAAGAGTCACTTTTGAGGTTGGCTTATCACACACCAGTGTTACGGATTGGGGGGTGCTTAACACTTTTCAGCGCTGATGTATCCGCCCCCTGATACCATTCTAATACATCAGTATGAATTTCATTCTTACCTAATCTTTACAGCATGTTATGTTATCCACATTGTAAAAGTCCTAGGCGGTGCAGGTTCTTTCAAACAGGACAATGTTAGTGTCCACCTACGGTATAGATCCTCCTTTTACATTTGGGGAAACTCAAGACCATTGGATTTGTGCATAGCAGATCCATGCCAAAAGAAGGGGATACGAGGGATAACTGTGTTGCAATTTGACACTCAAAACCGTTTGATTTATGTGAAAGGTGATATACTCTGAAACAATTGCGGCTGCCTAGGGTGTAAATTTTTATTCTAATTTTGACAGACGGCAATGCAGGTGCTTAAAGCTGTCAAGTATATCCTAATCAAGTAGTAATAAAGACACCTGCAAATTCTTTTTTCGTTTACCAACAATAAAAAATAAAAAATTTCCAAAAGAAAACCATCTACCCAGTATATTGGTTTTCAATTTTCGTATGGCAAATTATTATTGGTCATTTACACTTTCGCTTAAATACGTTATTTATGATAGCACTAAAGGATGCCTAACCAATTCTTCTTTCACCAAAAAATAAAAATAAAAATAAAATAAAATTGACACTGGGTAATCCTCATTATAGATCTTATATTCACTGATGGTCGCGCCTTGCAAGGTATATTTTGGTCAACATAGGAACAACTGGAGGTAAATTCACAATTTAGGCATTTACCAAATTATTCCATTCTAACCAAGCAGCATCTGAGGTGAAGTTCCAAGAAGATGCTAAGAAAGGAATTTTCTTCTTTCCGTCTTTCTACAAATGAAACTAAAATATTGGATAATTTTCGAAAAGGCCAAAAATAATAATAATAATAAGACAAAGATGGTAAGCCTCAACCTCAAGTGGTTGTGTTTTTTTATTCTTTTTCCCTTAAGCAAAGCTTCCAATTCATTGATGTGCCCTCACATGAGTTATCATTTTTAAACTGTGGAACTTTATTAAAAAATGAACCATTCCAATACAAAGTGGAATAGGGATGTCACGTGATTCCAATAATTCAATCTAATGTTTGAAAGCATCTCCTCGTGTAAGTGCACTTGCAAGTTACAAGGTGCTTCTTGACAAAATAGGGAACGATGGAAGTATCTTAAATGATTTCACAACTCGTATTACACTAATCGATCGAAATATCCCTTTTAATCACGCAGCATCTAAAACGAAGACTCTGTTGTGTACATTAAATCTTTGAGATTCAAATACTGATTTTAATGCTTTTTTATCATTTTTTATTGTTATTTAATTAATTGTTACCATGTTTTACTTAAGAGATCTGATGTAATCATTTCCTTATTTTAATTTGACACGTGGTAGATGTTCAAATCTAGGCCCACTGATGGACCACATTGGGTCGGTCCCATAGTCTTATAAAAACCTATGCAATCCACGGTATGTATCAATAAAAATAAATTATAACAAGAAGAAATTAGAAAAAAAAGTTAAGATAGATAAAAATATAGTGGCATGATGCATAAAGATCCATAAAGAACAAAACTAAATCCAATAAACAGTCATATCTTAAATCAAAATCCACCTTATTACTTAATAAAGAAAAGAAAAAAAATTCAAGTAATCACAATCACGTAAAGCTAAACCACAATGAATACCCAAAATCTCAACTTTCTTTAAACAATTCAATAAAATGAGATTCAATACAATTCCCATTATCAAGTAGATACACTGAGCTAGAGAAAAAAAACATGAAAATGGGAAAGATGTCTGAACATAATTTTATTAAACTCTAGCCACCATAGAACATAGCCATTCATCCTTTAGATGTTTCTTATCTCCCATTGTTTTTCTCTTGGTTTGACTTAAATTTTGCAATGTATATGAAAAATGAAAAATCCAAGAAAACCCTAAAGTTTCAAAATCCCATGAAAACTCTACAAACATAGAAATCCATTTTTAAGATATTTGATGGTTAGGTGAAAATCCAATAACCCTTTAAAAACCCTAGAAAACTATAACCATGAGAATTTGCTCAAGAATCTCGAATCCATTTGGAATGTTAACAATTTTCCATGACTATATCCAAAAAAAAAAATTAAAAATCTTCCACTTGATTCTCTACCAAAAGATTCCCAAAAGTAGATAAAGATGAATAGAATGAGAATAGAGAGACAGAGAAAGAGCATCATTAAAAGTGTTAAATGAAATTCCCTGTCCTAAACTATCTTAGAGGGGGTGAATAGGATATTCCATTTTTTAATACTTCTTTTGATACTTTGTTTATTTTTACTAGTGTAATAAACAGCAAAGTTGAATGGACAATCAATTCATACAATTTAAGCACAATGAAAATTCACACCACATTATGACACAAGGAATTTAAAGTGGTTTAGCACTACGGGCCTACCTCCATTGTCGAAAGCTCCTCACAAAACTGATTAATTTTATTAATAATATTAAACACTATTATAGAGAAAATTAATCCAATAGAAAAGCATGCACACCCTACGGTCTGGTGTCTCTAACAAACCTTGGTGTCAACTCCTGGTGTTTCTGACGAGGGCAATAAGAAACGCCTCCGGTGTCTCCGGCGAAGGCTCAACAATTATAAATTCAAATGTTTAAAGAAATACATTTCTCTATTCAATGCATGCCTCTTAATAGACTTATTACTATAGTCAAAGTTTTCAGTAATTGTAGAAGTGATTCTCTACATGTTTAGATACCTCTTAATAGGCTAGTACATACAACAAATTAGCAAATGTGATTTGCTACTAAATAGTAGATGTTAAGATATCAATCAACCTATTTATCAATAAAACATGTTAAGATAACTAATTGTATTAACGATATGATTCAATAAATTGAAAGCCTAGCTTTGATTACTTCAATGATGGTTAGCTCTCGAAGCTTTTGTTCCAGATTCACGGGATTGAACCTATCAATCACAACTCCTAATAAGGATGGATCCTTTGTTCAGTACGAGTTTCGTGATTCAAGCCCCTTGTATACAACAATCAAGTTTTTCAAAGTACTAAATGATATTTCTATTCTTCTCTTTGAACGCTTTATTTTCAAGATTGATTTTCTTCAAAAGTTCTTATTTTTAATTTCGTTGAAGATTGAATATATAAATGGTCTCAAAAACCCTAGAGAGACATACTAAATTTGGCTCAAAAAACTTGAAAAATCGAGGGAAAAAATAAAGGAAAAATCAAAATTTTTTTTGCTCATGACCGGTCATGTCTTCAATCAAGACCAATCAAGGCACCCACTCTTCTGGGTGCCTTCTACCTAACCGTTCATGATTGTGACATGACCGGTCTCGCCTTTTAGGATGACAAAAATTGGTGGTTCTATCATGACTAGTCCCTCCTGGAACCTTGACTGGTCATGGCACCCACCCCAAAAGGGCGTTCTACCTGACCAGTCCAAAGAGACCCATGACTTGTCATTTTTCTAACTTTGTGATTTTGACTTCTGTTAGTTCAGTTTCTCCATAATTTGCTGTAGGGGACTTGTTCTTAGGCATTGGGAGGTCTCCTACTCAACCTATACTTTTTTTTGGGTAGGTCTTAGTATATATACCTATTTTACCTATCCACAAACCTTTTTGTCCTTGAAGTGCAAAGTCAAATATGAAGAGGGCTTTGTTTTTCTGACAATGAACCTTTAGGTACAATTGATGTGCCTTGAGTTGTTCTTCATGTGTTCTTGCAGTGTGCTTTATATCTTGATACGTATACAACCTTGTACCCACACACACACTTGCACTCCACATTTATATTTTGACATAGGCTTGACAATACATTATCAATCTCCTCCTTTGTCAGTCTATGGAAAAATTTTACAACTCACACAATAAAACTAAAAAAAATACATAACCAATTCCCCCTTAATATACTCTCCCCCTCAACATGAGTAGGTGTTTGGTCATTGTCATTTTCAAAAGTGAAAAATTACCATTTTACCCTTTTGGCCTCGAAATCAACCCTTAGACCTTCAATAGATCCCCGAAGCTTCTCCCATTACTTGAATGGTGTCATATCAAATCCTGCACACCCCAATCTCTTCCCCTTTGAGGAACTTGAATTAGAACAAGTCTCCTCTAAATCTGGCAACAACTAATTTTTCAATCCCCAATAAACCCTAGCCAAAAAATGACCTTTAGAAGGCTCTCAAAGATTCCTCTGACTTCTAAATTCAGCAAAGCCGGTGCCCATCTCTCCATTCTTGCCACATCCTTAAAAGTCATTTTACCGAACTTGGAAATCCAAAATCTCGAATCCTTTTAATATTTTGAATCTTCCCTAAGACATTGAAAATCAGTATGGCCCCATTTGTCGTCTTTTGGTCTAGAATGTTCCCGACATGTCTAAATCATGATTAGTTAGTGTCCACCTCTCTAGATTCGCGAGGCCTTCAAAAATCCTCTAAGGAACACGAAGTTTCATGGAACTTACAGGCTTAGATTCCCTCAAATACTAAAAAATAAGTACCTGTTTTGAGGCCAAGTGTCATGTACTCGCATGAGTCATAAAAATTAATCGGATGTCCAGATCCTAATCTGTCAGTGGCCATCTCTTGACAACTCCGAGACCTTCAAACGATCATCCACCACATCCACCTTAGCAATTTGCATAACCTTATTCATCACCTTTCATTCAAGTCAGTACTCAATTTGTTTGTATGTTGGCACTTGATGAACACCCGAGAACTTTCCCAAACTCGAAATTAGGCAAGGTTAGGCCCATTTTCTCCGTTTTTGCCCTACCTTCAGACTATTTCTCAGACCAAGGGCATTCTCCAATAAACACTAATTCAATCCCATTAGTCTTCAAGGAGCTATTGGTGCTCCAAACCGTTAAATGACTCTCTTTTAAAAAATCATCGGCAATTGCTCGATAATCTGTTAGACGAGCTATCAGCTCCTGTAGACTCCAGACTCTATAAGATTTGATAAACCCTAAACCACAATTTCCACAGAAAACTATGGTTTCCACACTAAAATTTCCAGCCAGGGTCTCTCCGGTTACCCAAAAAGGGTTTTGAGCCCAATTTCCTGCTCGGGTATCATAATTCAAAGCAGTCAGAGCCTGTACCTCACAAAAGTTGAGGGGCATCTTCCATCTAAAGAAACCAAAGATTCATTTTACCATCTTTCCATTTTCATATTTTCTGAGAGCATTTTAACACCAATAAAACCCTGATTTTACCCTTGACCCTTATCATAATTCGCTCCCAACTGATCCATTGCACCCGAAATGTTTGAGACTTTTAAAATAGACATTGAGTTTGTGTGTTTTCGAGCACAGGAACCCAAAAAGCATGGTAGCAAACAAAGAAGGCAATTTTCCATGTAATTAATGCATTTGAGATTAATGAGGTCATCTTTTTTGGATTTTAGCTCATTAATGCATTCCCATTCAGAACATTAAGTCCTCTCCCTTAAATGGGAATCCTTCTTATACACCCCATGTCTCTAAGATCAATTTCAAATATCCATGTTTATGCAATCTAGCCCTAGATTTAGCACCTGCACTTATGGCCTTTGATTACTTCCAACCAATCAATGAAGATGGGGTGTTCCCCAAGTATTAATCCTAGCCATTGATCCTATATACTCCATGCTTCTTCTAGGATTCAAATCTCCTAATTTCAGATACCCATGTTGCTCCAATATGGCCCTAGATTTAGCAAATACACTCTAAACCTTTGATTACTTCCAACCAATCAATGAAGATGGGGTATTCCCGAAGTATTAATCCTATTCATTAATCTCATGAACCCCATACACCCCTTTTAGGATTCAAATATCCTAATTTTAAATACCCATGTGCTCCCATATGGCCCTAGATTCAACACCAACACCCTTAGCCCTTGGATGCTTCCAACCAATCAATGAGTTTGTGTGTTCCCTAAGTTTTGCCATCTTACCATTGATCCCATGCACCCCTATACTCCCCATTTGAGATCAAAGCTTCTAAATATCCCTAATCCAAATCCCTAGTTTACTTCCTACACCCCCACTTGAGCCTAAACCCCTACCCCAATTAAACCCACCAATGAGAGCGAAGCCTTGTTCACTCCAAGTAATCCTAGACATCCACCTCCCATCTCCCAAGATTAATCCCAACCCTCAAAATCATTCCCAAAACTGTATAAATAAAGTGAATTTTGTGCCTAAGGGAGAGGATTAAAAAAATTATCTCAAGAGAGAAAAGAAAGAAATGAAGTAAAGGAAAGAGAGAGAGAAAGGGAAAGAAAGTGGATGGAAAGCTCTAAGTTTGAGGTAAGCACTCCACCCATTTTATTTTTCAATGTTTAGAACACTTCATATTTCTACAATTGACCCTAAAAAAACTCCATTGAAAGCCCCTCATGGTGGGACACAGGGGAGATAAACTTTTAGTTTCTCTCCCCTTTTAATGATTTTTTCTGACCAGTTAGAGGTGCAGAGACCATAACTCTCTCCATATAGAGAGTTAAGGTCTAAAATTTATATGGTAGGTCAGTGACATAGTGACCCACTCACCCACCAATTTTCACATGAATTGGATTTGATTTGATGCCCAAAATGGTCCCCACTTGCTCACTAATCTGAAGTGCTTTTGCACTTCACAATTTGAGTCAAGTGGGGTGTCCGAATTTTAATTTACTTTGTATTTCTTGTTTCTACTTTATTCTTTTCTATTTATTATATATCTAATTTATATTCTTTATTTAATTTTTGTGTTCCATTTTATTTCAGTTTTGGTATTTTACTAGAATTTTGTTTGAATTCTTTTTAAGTTGTTTTTATTTTACATTAAGTTTAGTCATCCAACTTGTTTGTTCAATAACTCTCTGTGTGTTTGTTGTTTTGCTCTAATTTTCTTACAATAATCTTATAATAATGTTAATACATTCCTTGTAAAATTTGAGCTCAACCCAATATGTGTAGCCCCCAGAATGGGTCTCACAACCCAAAAAACCCAATGGATCTGTGTAGTTTTTTAAAAGGATTTACCCACTTTGAAAAATCCAAAGTGAAGTTTATACTTTTCAAATGGGCATGGGATTTTTCATAGGTGTACTTGGGGTCTTAACCCAAACCCCTAAAAAATTCTAGACCTAGGGGACTCCCTTTAGTGGCCCCAAAACCCAAAACATTGGTTGTGGATTTTAGAACAAACACAGTATGCCTGAACTTTCATTCTATGAAAGATTAGGCGTACTTAAAATTCATGTGTACAACTTGAGATCAAGCGTACCAACTTGAAGGGCTTATTTTCCTATCCCTGTGTGTCCAGTGATCTATAAAAATCTACAGACTCTTAAAAGTCTCTCAAGAAAACCTCTAGGTCTTTGGATTTATTGGAATAATCAAGTTGGGTCCAATTGGGGCAATACGCCTGAACTTTCACTGCTATGAAAGATCAGGCATACATTAAATTCAAGCGTACAACCTAAGTTCATGTGTACCACCAAATTCATCCCTACACATTGAGTTCAGGTGTACAACCTATTTCAGGCATATAATTAGAAATTGACCAAGAGTCTCAAGCAATTGCTTTTGTTTACTGGCACTTGAAAATTGCCAGGTTAGAGGAGCCACCATAAAAAGGTGGGTAATTAGGGTGCCTAACACCTTCCCTAATTGCAACGAAACAACTAACCCAAATCTCTGAAAAACCAAACCAGTTCAAGAGTCAATCCCTAGACCTTCGGGTCTAGCCAAGGCCGCAAGGCCCGCAATCCTTCTTTCCCCTAGAAAGAAGGCATAAATCTAACCCCGTCTGTAAAAATCCAAGTTGGTGGCGACTCCAAATGCAAGCCCTAGGCTAACCCACGTTGGTCAGGTTTCGCATCCTTGAAAGTGGGGCAGGTAGAACACCCTGTCTTTTCACGATGCCCACAACATGAGATGAGCCGAACAGTATGTGTTAACATGTAGTGCCAAAGCTTCTTTGTAGCAAAGATGAGAGCAAGACATGTTTTCTCAATAGACGAGTAATTCAACTCTGCTTCTACTAGAGTCTAGCTCAAGTAGTAAAGAGCATTTTCTTTTCTTTCATCATTGACTTGTGAAAGAAGTGCCCCTTACGACTGTTCTTGTGCTATGATATAGAGAATCAATGGCTTTCTTGGAATTGGTGCAGTTAGGACTAGTAGCTTAAGAAGATACTCTTTTATTTTCTTCAGAGCATTCCTACAAGCATCGTCTCACACAAATGATGCATCTTTCTTTATCAATCGATTAAAGGGTTGACAGTGGCCTGCTAAGTTCGAAATGAACCTTTGGATGTAGCAAGTCTTCCTTGTAAGCTTTTCAACTCATGTACATCTTTAGGATCTATCATGCTTTGAATGGCATCAATTTTTGATTGATCAATTTTGATGCCACAATGTCGAACTATGAAGCCAAGGAATTTTCCTGAAGTAACTCCAAATGCCCACTTTAATGGATTTATCTTAAGTTGATATCTTTGTAATCGATTAAAGATGTCACTTAGAACTTTTAAATGGTTTGCTCTCTTTCTTAATTTTATAACTAAGTCATCTATGTAGCATTCAACGACTTTGTAAAGCATATCATTAAAGATTTTTTACATAGGGCATTGATAAATAGCTCTAACATTCTTTAGCCCAAAAGGCATAATGCGGTAGCAGTATATCCCTTTCGGAGTGCGAAATGCAATTAACTCCTCATCCTTAGGTGCCATCTGAATTTTATTCTATCTCAATGAACCATCCATAAAAGATAAGACTTTATGACTCATGGTGGCATCAACCATGAGTTCAGTGATAGGAAAGAAAAATTCATCTTTCGGACATGCATCATACAAGTCTCTAAAATCAACACACACCCGGATTTACCCATTCTTCTTTTTCACTGGTACTATGTTGGCAATCCATGTTGGATACTTTACTTCTCGGATAAAGCCTACTTCAACATCAATTTATGTACTGGAAGCGGCATTGTTCTTGTTTGATAAAATGTACAACGTGCTTGACACCCAGATTGTGAACCACCACGTTGGGGTCAAGTCCATGCATTTCTTTGTAACTCTAAGCGAAGACATCTTTATACTCTTGAAGCAATTTAAAGTTTGTCATTTCTTCACCTAGACTTAACGAAGCACTTATGTAAGTGGACCGGGGATCTTCTTTAGCACCAAGGCTTAACTCCTTAAGTTCATCCAATTGCTTGCCCCCCTTCTTCAAAGACTAGAGGAGCTATCTCAAGTTCACCTTCCAAAGAAGACTCTTCAACCACTTCGATTTTGATATGATTAACTGAAGTAATGTATTCATATTCTACCGGTTGGTTATTGGAATCTTAATTTTGCATAGGCTCTTTCTTGTCATTGAGATTCTCACATGGTTAATTAGTGAAAACCACAATGTGTTGCCTAACAACCAAAGTTTTACCTGGAGATCCTTCTAACTTCATTCTCCGTTTCTTGCGAGAAAGGATTGAACTTCTTGGTTCTTCATACCTTTAAACATCAAAATCTATCTCTTATCAATGCCATCTTTAGATGTTTTTTTTGGCTTGGCATTGCAAGAATGCAGACCAAGGTGTGAGAATGTAGACCTTTTCCATGGCCGAGTTTCCTGATTAGACATAGTCATTTCCCCCCTAATAGGTCAAATACTAAGGCACTTGAAGTTGCCTTACTAATCTAATAAAAAATAGAAGAGTGTGATGGCACTAATTTCCTTTCCTTTGGTTCGTCTACGACCTTAACAGTAATGTGATGAGTAGATGCTTTCTTTTTTCCTAAAATACGAACAGGTTTAGGAGGGATGGACACATCAGCTCTTGATAAAAGAATTTTCTCCCTTGTCATTCGCAACTTCCATTGTGTTGTAGTCAACCTATGCATTATATTGCCAGTTTATGTAGGAGAAAGCTCAACCAGTTTCTTTGGCTCTTCTTTTCTATATCTAGCCTTTTAAAAAATCTTGCAAACAATGGGATCATACCATCCATCTGGTCATCACTTAATTGTAGAAGAATTTCCCATGCCACCTTGTGATGTAGTTAACGCTGATGTGAATGCCTTTACAAACCCTTCTAGAGATGGTTTAGAGACCATTATATCTGAAACAATATAGACTTGAAGGATTAAGTCTTCTTACAATGTCTTAAGGTTAGCCTTTGAAAGAGGAGATATTTCTTTATTGGTTATTGCCTCAAATAATGAATCCCCCTCTTTTCGTTGTGACTTCAGCATATAACGCACTATCGGAGTTGCCTTTGTGCCTATGGAAAATGCTACATTTGGTGCAGACTTACAAGTTTCTTGATCACTTTGACGCTTTCTAGTAGGGAATGACTCACTTGGGGAGTCTTAGACTTCTTTCCCTTTGTGAGCTTGATTGGAAATGGGGACAGATACAGGTAATGTTTATGGAATCACTTCATCCTCTAAGTAAAACTTTGCATCTATGAAATATGCTTCGGCCTTAGTGAATGATTAACTTTCAGCCACAACCCACTTTTGCACTCAAACTTGACAATATTTAAAGCATTGGTGCAAAGTGGAGGAAATCACCCATGTTTGGCAACCATGGGTGATCAAGGAGAAGATGGTATGATATTTTATAATCAATCACATGGAAAAGCGTGGCTGACTCTAAGTCTCCAATTGTGAGTTTAAGCCGAATCATACCTACAGACATCTCGGAAAGGGCCTGTGACCCACTTTGGGGTTTGGAGTCACCACCAACTCGAGTTTTTACAGGCGGGGTTGGACGCCTGCCTTATTTGCAAGGGAAAGGAGGATACAGGCTTTTTAGGGCCCGGACTAGGCACTTGGGCCTAGGGTTGACTCTCATTATTGGTCTAGTTTTCCAAGGATCCGGGTAAGCTGTTTGGTTGCGGTTGGGGAAGGTGTTAGGCACCCAATCACCCACCTTTTTAGGGTGGCTCCTTTGACCTAACCATTTGCTTTATATTCATTAAGCAGTGAATAAAAAGAAGGATTTTAGGGGTTTTTTTGTTAGTACGCCTGATCTCCAAGGAATACACCTGATCTTTGGTATATCTGATCTCTCACAAAGTGAGAGTTCAGGCGTATAAGTTCAATTGGGTCCCACTTGATCCTTGTTGTTAATTTCAGATGCTGGAATTCACACAGAAGTCATTTTTTAAGGTTTAATGAGTTTTGAGGTCACTTGTGAGTGTTTAGACCTTGGGGACATTATTTGAAACTTTATGTTCAGGTATGCCTGAAATAATTAAGGTACACCTGAAATCCACATACGCCTGATATCTCACAGAGATGAAGATTAGATGTACTGCCTCAATTGAACCCTTTTAAGGTCTTGTTGATGTGTCAGGGGGCTGAAACTTTTATTAAAGCATTTTTAAGGGGTTATGGAAACATCTAGGGGCTAGTGTGGGGTAGAGGGTATTTTGGGGTTTTTTAGTTTAGGTGCACCTAAAATCCAAGGTACGCTTGAAAGCTTGGTATGCTTGAAAGCTAGGGTACGCCTGAAGCCTATATATGCCTGATCTCTCACAGAGATGGAGATCAGGCATACTACCTCAATTGGACCCTTTTTGGGTTTTGCTGATGTGTTAGAGGATTGGGACTGTTGTTAAGGCATGTTTAAGGACTCAGAGGTTGTCTATGAGTCACTATGGGATTAAGGACAATTTGAAAATTTTCTGTTTTGATACGCCTGAAAGCCAGGGTACGCCTGATCTCTCATAGAGTGAGAGATCAAGCGTACTGTTCATTTCTCAAAAAAAATAATGATTATTTTCTGGGTTTTTGGGTAATTTTCCGGGGTCCACTGACCTTGGAATTTTTCAAAGGGGTGAGTAATATCTCCAAAAAGGTTTAAAAAAATCCCCAGCCCCTGGAGAAGGGGTGGGACATACTTTTGGAATTTCCCAAAATGAAAAACACTGTGCACTTAACACAGATTTTTCAACAAAGTCTGGGTTATGGGACCCATATCTCAAAATCCAAAGGTCAGGTGGGTCCTAAATTTTATAGGGAAGTTAAGAAATGAGTTATGAATTTCCAGTTAAAATTTTAGGCCGAAATTCATTTTTTACAGAGAGTTATGGCATAGACAACATGTACAACTACCAACTTTCAGAATTTTAATAGCATGCTATATGTTGAAATATAAAATTCAGTAAAAATAACAGAAATTGATAAATTAGCTTAAAAAAATTAATTACATAGATGAATAAGTTAAATAAACATTGAACTAAATAATTCAACATAAATCATTTTATAAATGGAGTCAAAAAATCGTGACAAGTGAATGGCTCTATAAAACAATATAAGAATACACTACCAAGAACAGTAAAGTGGGGTCTATTCTTGGAACCAGACCTTACTTTATGGGGTTCAAATTATGCACAATGATAGGTTTGGGGGTTAGTGACATCTGATGTAAGTCACCAACCCCACCTTAGTATGAAAACAAAACAAAAAGTGCCTACTTTATCATATGGTATATAAAAAATAGAAAAAAGGGGGAGACAGATTGTCTCCCCCATGTCTCACTAATTAAGTCAAGGTAGATGAGGTCACTACAGCATGGGAGTAGGGTTCTTTAAAATCTAAAAGATGGGGGAGAGGG
>JAOXJP010143804.1:0-13288 GCA_025762735.1 Platanus orientalis | reverse complement strand
GTCTTGCTATTGGTGGCTTTACTTTTTGTTGTGGCATAGGCTCGGGCTATGAAATTGGGGTTGTGGGTTAGAGCCTAGTGAGAAGCCACATTTTGCTTAGTACTTAATATTATATCTGGTGATTCAACCACTTACTACTATAAGTGATTAAGGGTTAAGAGTGTCTCCCCTCTGCCCCATCTTACATATTAAGATGGTCTTGTGACTATTATTGATGCACCTTGTGAGTGTAGTTTTATGCTTTACCATTATAAATTGTTTTTATATTGTTATAATTCGTTTGATTAATTTAAACAATATATTTTATTTTTCGTTACTTATGGGTTTACTTATTATTGTGGCATCAGATCGGGTTATCAAATCAAGGTTGTGGGTTAGAGCCTGATGAGAAGCCACCTTGTAGTTAAGACCTAAAGTTAAGTCTAGTGATCCATCCATTTGGTCTAAGCAGTTAAGGGTTAGGACTATCTCTCGTCAGCCCCATTTTATGTACTGAGATGGTCTCTGACCAATATTGATGCACCCTATGAGTACAATTGCATTACATACATCTAATACGATACAAGGATTTTATGTTGACATGATTTGTATAGATGATATCATTCGTATTTTGCTACTTATGGGTTTACTTATTGTGGTAGAATTGGCTCTGGCTGTCAAACTGGGGTGGTGTGTTAGAGCTTGGTGAGAATCCACCTTGTGTTTAATGCTCAAGGTTAGGTTTGGTGATTCAATTACTTGGTTCAAGCGGCTAGGGGTTAGGACTGTCTCCCGTCTTCCTCATCCTATGTATAGAGATGGTCTCCGATAAATATTGATGCACCCTATGAGTGCAATTTCAATATATGCATATAACATTATACATGGTTTCTATGTTAGTATTATTTATATGATTTATGTAGACGATTTCATTTATTTTTTGTTACTTATGGATTTACTTGTTGTTGTGGCATCGGGTTAAATTGTCAAATCAAGGTCGTGGATTAGAGCCCGGCAAAAAGCCACCTTGTTGTTAATGCCCAAAGTTAGGTTTGGTGATTTAGCCATTTGGTTCAAACGGTTGAGGGTTAGGACTGTCTCTTATCTATCCTGTTCTATATGTTGAGATGGTCTACGATCAATATTGATACACCCTATAAATGCAGTTGCATTACATGCATCTAGCATTATACATGACTTTTATGTTGGCATGATTTGTAAGATTTATATAGACGGTATCATTTTGTTTGTTGCTACTTGTGTCATTACTTCTTATTGTGGCAATCGCTCTGGTCATTTAATCAAGGTCATGGTTTAGAGCCTAGTAAGAATCCACATTGTGTTTAATGCCCAAAGTTAGGTCTGGTGATTTATCCATTTGGTCAAAGTGGTTTAGGGTTATGATTATCTCTTGTCCTCCACATCAAATGTATTGAGATGGTCTCTAACAAATATTGATGCACCCTATGATAACAATTGCATTATATGCATCTATCACTATACATGATTTTTAGATTGACATAATTTTTATATTTTATATAGACAATATCATTCATTTTTTCATTATTTGTGCCTTTACTTGTTGTGGCATTAGCATGGGTTATCAAATTGGGGTGGTGTGCCAGAGCCTCATGCAAATCCACCTTGCGCTTAATGTCCAAGGTTTGGTTTGGTGATTCAACCACTTGGAGCAAGTGGCCAAGGGTTAGGAGTGTCTCCCGTCTACCACATCCTATGTATTGAGCTCTTCAAAAAATATTAATGTACCCTGTGAGTGCATTTACATTATAGACATCTAACATTATACATAGTTTTTATATTAGCATTATTTGTATGTTTTATATAGACAATATCATTTGTTTTTCACTACTTGTGGCTTTACCTATTGTTATGGCATTAACACGGGCTATCAATTCGGGTTAGGGTGTTAGAGTCTGGTGAGAAGCCACCTTGGCTTTAATACATAAGGTTAGGTTTGGTGATTCAACCACTTGGTGTAAACAGCTAGGGGTTAAGACTGTGTCTCGTCTGCTTCATCCCAATTGTTGATGTGGTCTCCAACAAATATTGATAAACCCTGTGAGTGCCATTGCAATATGCATATACATTATACATGATTTTTATGTTGGCATGATTTAAATGATTAATTAAGACGGTATCATTTTTTTTCCACTACTTATGGATTTACTTGTTGTTGTGGCCTCGGCTTATGAGTTAGAGTATGGTTGAAAGCCACATTGTGATTAATGCCCAAAGTTAGGTATGGTGATTCAGCCATTTGGTCTAAGCAGTTAATGGTTAGGATTGTCTCTCATATGCCCCATTCCTTATATTGAGATGCTCTCCAACCAATATTGATGCACACTGTGACTGCAATTGCATTACATGTATTTACCATTATACATGGCTTTTATGATTTATATAGACGATGTCATTCATTTTTCACTACTTTTGGAATTATTTATTGTGGCATTGGCTCTGGCTGTCAAACCGGGGTCGTGAGTTAGAGCCTGGTGAGAATCCACTTTGTGCTTAAAGCCCAAGTTTAGGTTTGGTGCTTCAACCACTACGTGTAAGTGGCCAAGGTTTAGGAATGTCTTTTGTCTGCCCCATCCCATGAATTAAGATTGTCTTCGACAAAGTTTGATGCACCTTCTGAGTGGAATTACATTACATGCATCTAACATTATACATGATTTTTATATTGACATAATTTTTATGTTTTATATAGATGATATTAGTCATTTTTTGTTCCTTGTGGCTTTACTTTTTGTGGCACTACATGCTATCAAATCGGGGTGATAAGTTAGAGTGAGAAGCCACCTTTTGCTGAATGCCTAAGGTTAGGCTTGGTAATTCAACCACTTGTTACAAGTAGCAAGGAGTTAGAGCTATCTTTTGTTTTCCCCATCCTATGTATTGAGATGGTCTCCGACAAATATTGATGTACTATGTGAGTGAAATTACATTACATGCATCTAGCATTATAAATGGCTTTTATTTTAGCTTAATTTCAATGATTTATATAAATGATTTTATTCATTTTTTGTCACTTGTGACTTATTGCTATGACATTGGTTTTAGCTATCTAATCGCAGTCATGGGTTAGAGACTAGTGAGAAGCTACTATGTGCTTAATACCCAAGGTTAGGTGTGGTGATCCAACCACTTAGTGCAAACGACCAAGGGTTAGGATTTTCTCCAGTCTACCCCGTCCTATGTATTAAGATGGTCTCCGACAAATATTGATGCACCCTATAAGTGTAATTGCAATATATGCATATATCATTTTATTTATATAATTTATGTAGATGATATCATTTGTTTTTTGCTATTTGTGGTTTTATTTATTGTAGTGCATTGGCTCAGGCTGTCAAACTGAGGAAGTGTGTTAGAGCCTTGTGAAAATCCATCATGTGTTAAATGCCCAATGTTAGGTTTAGTGATTCAACCACTTGGTGCAAGCGACCAAGTATTGAGATGGTCTCCAACAAATATTGATATACCCTGTGAATATAATTGTAATATATGTATATAACATTATACATGGTTTTTATGCAAGCGATCAAGTATTGGCTTCACTTGTTGTTATGGCAATGGATCGGGCTTTGAAATTAGGGTCATCAGTTAGAGCTTGGTGAGAAGCCACTTCTTGGTTAATGCCCAAAATTAGCTCTGGAGATTTATCCATTTAGTCCAAGTGGTTAAGGATTAGGACTATCTCTCGTCTTCCCCATCCAATGTTTTGAGATGGTCTTTGACAAAAATTGATGCTGCCTATGAGTGCAATTACTTTACATGCATTTAGCATTATACATGGCTTTTACATTAGCATAATTTATATGTTTTATATAGACGATATCATTTATTTTTTGCTACTTGTGACTTTAATTATTGTTATGGCATTTGCACAAGATATTAAATTAAGGTTGGTGTGTTAGAGATTGGTGAGAATCCACCTTGTGCTTAATTCTTAAGGTTAGGTTTTGTGATTCAACCACTTGGTACAAATGGTCAGAGGTTAGGGTTGTCTTTCGTCTGCCCCATCCTATGTATTGAGATGATCCCAAAAAATTTTGATGCACCCTGTGTATGCAATTGCAATATATCTATATAGTATTAAACTTGGTTTTTTTTGTATGATTTATATAGACGATATCATGTGTTTTTCGTTACTTGTGGATTTACTTGTGGTATCAGGTCGGGTTATCAAATCAGGGTTGTGGGTTAAAGCCTGGTGAAAAGCCACCTTATGGTTAATGCTCAAAGTTAGGTCTGGTGATTTAACCATTTAGTCCAAGTGGTTAAAGGTTAGGACTATCTCTCGTTCATCCCATTCTATGCACTAAGATAGTCTACGACCAATATTGAAGCCCCCTATGAGTGCAATCACATTACATGCATCTAGCATTATATATGGCTTTTATGTTGCATGATTTGTATAGATGGTATCATTTGTTTTTCACTACTAGTGACTTTACTTGTTGTGGCATCGGCTCGGACTGTGAAATCAGGGTCGTGGGTTAGAGCCTAGTGAAAAACCACATTTTGCTTAATGCTCAATATTAGGTCTAGTGATTCAGCCACATGATGCAAGCAGTTAAGAGTTAAGATTGTCTCCCCTTTACCCCTTCCTAAGTATTGAGATGGTCTTCGACTATTATTGATGTACCTTTTGAGTGTAGTTGCATGCTTTTAGCATTATAATTTTTTTTTATATTGGAAAATTTTATTTGATTAATATAGACAATATCATTTTTTTGTCACTACTAATGGCTTACTTGTTGTGGCATTGGATCGAGCTGTAAAATCGGACTCGTGGGTTTGAGCCCGATGAGAAGCCATGTTGTGCTTACTTCCTTAGGTTTGGTTTGGTGATTTAGCAATTTGATGCAAATAGTTTGGGTTTAGGACTCTCTCCCATCTGCCTCATACTACATATTGAGACTGTCTTTGATTAGTATTGATGCACCCTATGAATGAAATTGCATTAAATGTGTCTAGCATTATACATGTTTTTTTTTTATGTCGACATGATTTGTATGATTTAAATAGATGATGTCATTTATTTTTTGCTTATTGTGGCTTTACTTGTTATGGCATTGGCTCTGGTTGTCAAATTGGGGTTGTGGGTTAGAGCCTTTTAAGATGCTACATTGTACTTAATGCCTTTAGTGATTCAAAAACTTAGTGTAAGCAACCAGGGATTAGGATTCTCTTATCTACCTCGTCCTATGTATTGAGATGGTCTCCTAGAAATATTGATGCATCTATGAGTGCAATTCCATTACATACATCTAGCATTATACATGGTTTTATATTGACATAATTATTATGATTTATGTAGATGATATCATTTATTTCTTGCTACTTGTGACTTTACTTGTTGTGACATTGACTTGGGCTGTGAAGTCGGGGTTGTGGGTTAGAGTCTTTTGAGAAGCCATCTTATGGTTAATACCCAAAGTTATTCTTGTGATTCAGCCACTTGGTCTAAGTAGTAAGTGTTAGGATTGTCAAATTGGTGTTGTGGGTCAAAGCCTTTTGAGATGTCACCTTGTGTTTTATGCCCAAGGTTAAGTTTGGTGATTCAACCACTTGGTGCAAGCGTCTAGGGGTTAGGGTTGTCTCCCATTTACTTTATCCTATATATTGAGATGGTCTTCGACAAATATTGATGCACCTTGTAAATGCAACTGCATTATACATGATTTTTATTGTAACATGATTTGTATGATTTATGTAGAAGATATATTTGTTTTTCGCTATTTATTACTTTACTTGTTGTGTCATTAACTTAGGTTTTCAGATAGGGGTCGTGGGGTTGAGCCTAAGGAGAAGGTAACTTGTGCTTAATTCCAAATGTTAGGTCTGGTGAATCTGCCACTTAGTGCAAGTGATTAAAGGTTAGCACTTTCCCTCGACTACCTCGGCCTAATTGTTGAGATGGTTTTTGACCTATATTGATGTACCTTGTGATTGCAATTGTATTACATGCTTTTAACATTATACATTGCAATTATATTGACATGATTTGTATGATTTATATAGGTGATATAATTTATTTTTCCTTACTTGTGGGTTTACTTTTTGTTGTGGCATTGGTTCGGACTATCAAATCTGGGTTATGGGTTAGAGCTTGGTGAGAAACCACCTTGTGCTTAGTGCCCAAGGTTAGGTTTGATGATTCAACCACTTGTTACAAGTGACCAGGGATTAGGACTATCTCCCGTCTGCCCCACCCTCTGTATTGAGATGGTCTCCGACAAATAATGATGCACTTTGTGAGTGCAATTCCATTATATGTATATAATATTATGCATGGTTTTTATGTTAGCATGATTTATATGATTTATGTAGATGGTATCATTTCTTTTTTGTTATTTGTGGCTTTACTTATTGTAGCATTAGCTTAGGCTTTTAAATTAGGGTCGTGGGTTAGGGGCATGTGAGAAGCCACCTTGTGCTTAATAGTCAAGTTTATATTTTATGATTCAACCAGTTGGTGCAAGCAACCAAGGGTTAGGACTATCTCCCGTATGCCCCCTCAAAAGTATTGAGATGATCTTCGACCAATATTGATGCATCCTATTGAAGTTCCTATATTAATCCTAGAGGGGGGTGAATAGGATATTTTAAAATTCTTTTCAATTACCCCAAATTCAATTGCTTGTTTTAATTAGATTTATTGTAATTGAAATGTACACATGTATATAAATAAGTTCAATTGTATTGCATGTGAATTTGAATCAATATGTGCAATGCTTGACAATAAAAAGGCAAATCAAGGGCAAACCACAATCAAACACAATATGCATAAGATGTAAGTGGTTCGGCGCAACGGCCTACATCCACTCTAAAAAATGCTCACCACTGAGCTAAATAATTTATTTAGATTGACAGAGTTACAATCAAGGCTAAACTTCACAAAATGCCTATTCTACTTGTTAAGCAAGCTACACCCAGTGTCTCTGGCAAGTGCGGTCTATGGTCTACTCTTCCAGTGTCTCTGACGGAATATACATAGGTGCACACTACCTGTGTCTCCAACAGTAGTGCCAATTCTCCCGATGTCTCTGGTGGGAGAGGTCTTAATAACTTTATAAAAAGTTAAAGGCAAGTGATTACCTCTTGAAGGTTGATGTTGCCTTCCATATAAGTTGAGGTTGCTCCTCCTTGAGCAAGATGTGACTATAGCTCCCTAATTGCTTCTTGGTTGACTCCTCAAGTTGGTTGAGCAAACACTAGTCAGTTGCTTCTACTTGAGCAAGATGTGACACACAATCCCACACTCTTTCTTTTTGGGTTTTCTTTTTGGAGAACCCTTGTAGCCTTCCTCTAGAAGATATGCCTTAGCAAAGTTGGAGAGGTGGCAAGGGGATGGTATTGGGTATATATTTTTCTATCTAAGCGTAGTGAGAGGTTTTCCAAAGATTAGAAGAACTAAATCTCTCAAGATCTACCACAATGAACAAATTGAGCTTTCAAGTATATGAGATTTTAGCAAGAACCATTAGATTGCGCATAGGAGCTTATTCTCTTTTATATTGGATAAGAATGATGCTAGTTCATTAGATTAGACCATCCCTAAATGGTCAAATGATATTGGCCATTGATTGGAAACGGATTTATGAAGTTTAGACTGTTATATAGTGTTTTCGCAACTTTGGATTGATCCAAATGTAAAAAACACTCAGAACTTGTAACTCAAGAGTTGTCGGATCGATCCAAATAAGTTTGGATTGATCTAAATAATTTGGATTGAAGTGGATCGATCCAAATCCCCCATATTACCTTCTAAAACCTTAGAAAAGCTACAAAAGTCTTTGGATCGCCCTTCCATAGTCTGGGAAAGTCTTAAGACCTTTAGAACCCTTTATTGGACCCTTGATTCACTTAGGCTACCATACAATACCTGATTTACCTTGAGAGAGCTTGGAGTGGTGCTTGAATCCTTCATGATGACTTGTTGACTCCCAAATTTTCCTCTTGAGGCTTTCTTGGCGATTGATGATCTTCATGATGCTAGAACCCAAGAACCTCCTAGACTCTAACATGACTCAACTCATGTCCTAATGTATACAACATATGTATTTTACAGTTCATGGAATTTACAACATATTACATTTAAACCTATGAGTACAATTGCAAGCATCTATAGTTATAAATTATTTTTGTATTGGTATAATTTATATAATTAATATAGAAAATATTATTACTTTATAACTACTTATGTCTTTACATGTTATGACATTGGATTAGGGTGTCAACTCGAAGTTATGGGTTAGAGCCTGGTGAGAAGCCACCTTGTGCTTAATGCCCAAAGTTTGGTCTAGTGATTCAACCACTTGATGTAAGTGGTTAAGGGTTAGGATTCTCTCTCATTTATCCCGTCCTACATATTGAGATGGTCTCGAGCAATATTAATGCACCCTGTGAGTACAATTGCATTTCACGTTTCTAACATTATATATGGTTTTTATATTAACATGATTTGTATGTTTTATATAAATGATATCATTTATTTTTCACTATTTAAGGCTTTACTTGTTATTATAGTAATTGCTCGGGCTATTGAATTAGAGTCGTTGGTTAGAAGCTGGTGAGAAGCCACCTTGTGCTTGATGCCCACAATTAGGTTTGGTGATTCAACTATTTAGTGCAAGTGGCTAAGGGTTAGGATTGTCTCTTGGAAGCCACGTTCGACGTATTAAGATGGTCTTCGACCTATATTAATGCATCTTATGAGTGGAATCGTATTACATACTTATATCATTCTACATTGTTTTTATATTGGAATGATTTGTATAATTTATATAGGTGATATCATTTGTTTTTCACTGTTTTTTGCTTTACTTGTTATATCATCAGCTCGAGTTGTAAAATCGGAGTTGTGGGCTAGAGCCTATTGAGAAGCCACCTTTTTTTTATTGCCTAATGTTAAGACTAGTGATTCAACCACATGGTGGAAGCAGTTAAGGCTTAGGATTTTTTTCATCCGTTTCATCCCACGTATTTAGATGGTCTTTGACCAATATTGAGGCACCCTATAAGTGTAATTGCATTTCATGCACTGAGCATTGTACATGGTTTTCATATTGGTATGATTTGTTTGATTCATATGGAAAATATCATTTGTTTTTTTTTCCTATTTATGGTTTATTGTTGTGGCATTGGCTCAGACTATTAGATTAGAATCGTGGGTTAAAGCCTGGTGAGAAGCCACCTTGTTCTTAATGCCTAAGGTTAGGTTTGATGATTCAACAACTTGGTACAATCAACTAGGGGTTGAGACTATCTCTCATCTACCCTATCTTAAGTATTGAGATGGCTCTAATCAATATTGATGAACCTTGTGAGTGTAATTGCATTACACGCATGTAGCATTATACTTGGTTTTTATATTGACATGATTTGAATGATTTATACAGATAATATCATTTTTTTTCACTACTTGATGCTTTACTTATTGTGGCTTTGGCTTGTGATGTTAAATCAAAGTCTTAAGTTAGATCTCGGTAAGAAAAGACCTTGTGCTTAGTGCCCAAGATTATGTTTGGTGATTTAATAACTTGGTGCAAGTGACCAAGGGTAAGAACTATTTTTGGTCTTCCCTGTCTTACGTACTAAGATGGTCTCTGATCAATATTGACTACAATGACATTACATGCATCTAACATTATACATTTTTTTTTTTATGTTTGCATGATTTGTAGGATTAACGTAGATGATATCATTTATTTTTTACTACTTATGTATTATTGTTGTGGCATCCATGGGGATAGTTAAATCAGATTTATGGGTTAAACCTTGATGGGAAGCTACCTTGTGGTTAATGCTTAAAGTTAGGTATGGTGATTCAACCATTTGGTGCAAGCTATTAAAAATAAGGATTGTCTCTCATCTGCCCCATCCTATGTATTGAGATGGTCTCTGACTAATATTGATGCACCTTGTGAGTGCAATTACATTACATGTATCTAGTAATATAAATGGCTTTTATATTGGCATGATTTGTATGATTTATATAGATGATATCACTCATTTTTTGCCACTTGTTGCTTTAATTGTTATGACATTGGCTTGGCTGTCAAATCAGGGCCATGGGTTAGAGCCTAGAGAAGTTGCCATGTGCTTAATGCCCAATGTTAGGTTTAGTGATCCAACCATTTAGTGCAAGTGGCTAAGGTTTAGTATTATCTCGCGTTTGCCTTGTCCTACGTATTAAGATGATCATCCAACAATAAGATGCAACCATTGAGTGTAATTGCATTAATGCATATAGCATTATACATGGTTTTCATGTTGGCATGATTTGTATGATTTATGTATACAATATCATTTATTTTTTGCTACTTATGGTTTTACTTGTTATGGTATCGGCTCGGGCGATCAAATCGGGGTTGTAGGTTAGAGCCTATTGAGAAGCCACCTTGTGTTTAAAGCCTAAGGTTAAGTTTGAAGATTAATACATTAGGTGCAAGCATCTAGGGGTTAGGATTGCCTCTTGTCTACCCCGTCTTACGTATTGAGATGGTTTTGACTAATATTAATGCACCATGTGAATGCAGTTGTATGCTTCTTGTATTATAAATGGCTTTTACATATGCATAATTCGCAGGATCAATTTAAACGATATGATTTATTTATTTTTTCTATTTTTGGCTTTTGTTTTTGTGGCATCGGTTAGGGCTGTCAAATCGGTGTCATGGGTTATAGCCTAGTAAGAAGCTATATTGTGCTTAATGCCCCAAAGTTAGGTCCATTGATTTAACCACTTAATATAAACAATTAAGGGTTAAGACTATCTCCTGTCTTCCCTATTCTAAGTATTGAGATGGTCTTCGACCAATATTAATGCATCCTTTGAGTGTAATTGCATTACACGCTTCTAACATGATAAATAGTTTTTATTTTGACATGATTTGTATGATTTATAAAGAGGATATCATTTGTTTTTCCCTGCTTATGTCTTTATTTATGGTTGTGGCAACGGCTGGGGTTATCAAATCAGGGTCGTGGATTAAGGCCTAGTGAAAAGCCATCTTGTGCTTAATACTTAAGGTTTGGTTTAGTGATTTAACCATTTTGTGCAAGGGCCAAGGGTTAGGACTGTCTCCCATCTACCCCATCCTATGTAATGAAATAGTCTCCAAGCAATATCGATGCACCCTATGAGTGCAATTACATTAGATGTATCTAGCATTATACATGGTTTTTATGTATACATGCTTTGCATGATTAATGTAGACAATATCATTTATTTTTTTTTGTTACTTATGGATTTATTTGTTGTTGTGGCATCCGCTTGGGTTGTCAAATCGGGGTCGTGGGTTAGAGCCTGGTTATAAGCCACCTTGTGCTTAATGCCCAAGGTTGGGATTAGTGATTCAACCACTTGGTGAAAGCAGTAGAGGTTAGGATTGTCTCTCGTCTGTCCCATCCTATGTATTGATCATCTCCAACTAATATTGATGCACCTATAAGTGCAATTACATTACATACATATAGCATTATACATTTATTTTATGTTGACATAATTTGCATGATTTATTTAGACGAGATCATTTGTTTTTTGCTACTTGTGGCTTAACTTGTTATGGTATCAGTTCAGGCTATTAAATTAGGGTCGTGGGCTAGAGCTTGATAAGAAGCCAACTTGTGCTTAATGCCTAAAGTTTGGTCTTGTCATTCAACCACTTGATGCAAGCAGTTAAGGGTTAGGACTATCTCCCATATACTTCATCCTATGTATTGAGATTGTCTCCAACCAATATTGATGCACCATGTGAGTGCAATTGCATTACATGCATCTAGCATTATACATGATTTTTATGTTGGTATAATTTATGTGATTTATATAGATGATATTATTTATTTTTCTCTACTTGTGGCTTTTCTTATTGTTGTTTCTTCTGCTTGGATTGTTAAATCAGAGTCCTAACCCTTATGCTTAATGCCCAAGTTTAGGATTGGTGATTCAACTACATGGTGCAAGCGGTAAGGGTTAAGATTGTCTCTCGTCTGCTCTGTTCTACGTATTGAGATGGTCTCTAAGCAATATTGATGCACTTGTTAGTACAATTACATTACATGTATTTAGTTTTATACATGGTAATGATATATGTAGATGATATCATTTGTTTTTTGCTATTTTTGGTTTTACTTGTTATAGCATCAATTCGGGCTTTCAAATCGGTGTCATAGGTTAGAGCCTAGTAAGAATCCAACTTGTACTTAATGTCCAAAGTTAGGTTTGATGATTCAGCCACTTGGTGCAAGCGGTCAGGGGTTAGGATTGTCTCCCCTCTACCCTGTATCAACACTGTAGTTACGAGACATACACAAGTAATGACCAATTACTTTGTATAGTGCTTCTGTTGCATATCATATTTAGATATCAACACTCTAAGGTGTTACTGATGTATTTTTATCTGATTAATTGAATATTATTTCTTTATTTATTTTTACTATACATTTGTAGAAGACTGGATTTACTTGTTGGACTTTCCCTAAAGCTCACCCAATCATTTCTTCCTTGCATATTGTGAGCCATTCTCTTGCTCCATGGTGCGAGATCCCACGACCTAATAACTCGAGTTTATAGCCAAGACTATAGGTAGTTGGTGGTTTTTTGGTAGTCTTATCAAGGGTAAACTAGAGTTAAACTTTGTATAGTTGTTTTGGCTTTGTATATCCTGCTTGTGGGATAAAGGATATTTTGTACTAGACTTTTGGTTTTCATATATAAATTAAATCATTTTGGTATATTATGTGCACATGGATATTTTAAATGTGGTTTATCAGGTTGTATGGGCTCGAGAATTCTTCATAATGGGCCCAATTACATAGTTATGCTAACAAATGTTTGCATTGTTTTGTAAGTGTTGTGTGATTTGAAGTCTAACACCTCGAGATATTGTACTCCTAAGAGGTATAGGTTACAGGGCATTACAAATTGGTTTCATAGCTCTAGGTTTAAGTGTTCCTTGATAATAAGAGTATAGGTCAAGAATTGCATCTTAATGAAATTATAATGGAGTCCTAGGTTTATAGGTTCCTAAGGAGTTATCATGTTAGTATCTTGATTTGATGATAACCCTAAATTGTTGAACAACCTATTAGGATGAGGAGAGCTAGTGTGTCAATGTTTAGGTCTTAAAGATTCATGGCGATATTATTCACCTATAAATTACCTAATTTATGTATTGTCTTGCTTGAATCCTTTTACATGTGTGTGTGTGTGTGTGTGTGTGTGTGTGTGTGTATATATATATATATATATATATATATATATATATATATATAT
>JAOXJP010143793.1:0-13289 GCA_025762735.1 Platanus orientalis | reverse complement strand
GGGATAGATGGCATTTTGTATTGAATTACAGTTCATATATATATAATGAGATCATTTTGGTTTAGTTTGTCCCTGAATGAAATTTTATAGTTTTTATCATATTGTATGGACTTGGGAATTCTTCCCAGTGGGCCCAATTGCGCAGCTATGCTGCCATATGTTGTGTTGTTTTTGCAGGTGTCGGGTGATTAGAAGTCTAACACCTCGGGATCTAGTGCTTTGGTGAGGTATGGGTTTCGGGGCGTTACATTTCTCCTCTTCCTCTAAAAATCCCACCAGTCAATCAATTTTCACAAAAGCCTAAAAAAATAGATCTTAAAAGCATACAAGAAAAGAAAGAACATCAAGAAATTTACCCCCCCACCCCCCTAAAAAAAAACCCTTTAAAGTCTCGAAAAATCAACAAGCCATATATATTTCTACTATGATAAAGAGAAGGAAAAAGATGAAGTTAGCATTGCAACAAAAAACCCAAATAACAATCTTCAGTAGCAACAACCTCTTAAGGTTGAGAGAGAGAGAGATGATAAAAATAAAAAAAATAACCCTGATAACCAAAGAAAAAACATAAAGAATAGGAGAAAAAGGGGGCATTTTATAACAAACCCATTATATTACATGATCTCCAACATTCAAATCTACAAAAAAAATAGATGAATTAGGAGGGGGGGATAATCTCATTAAAGGGAGATTAGATCTTTGAACTTTTATGGAGAGTATTTACACCTCTTTCACCCCTCAAGAGATGGTAAAATCATAGTTCTTTATTGATTTTCCAAAAGCATAATTACAACCCTTACATAAAAAAGGTCTCCCTAATGTGCTTAACCCTAAACCGCTGAATTGAAAATAAAATCCCTAACTACACTGTTGAATGCATAAAGATGCTTATTTGAATACTTATCTAAATTGACTCCTACTAAAGAGGTTGTTACATTCCACACCCCATGAGATTAACCTTGTCCCCAAGGTTGAAAATCCGTAAAGTTATCAATGATCATAGGTCACATCTCCTAAAGAAGATAGGTTCACTTAGTCAAGACCCCTATAACCGCACAATGGTTGCCCTTATTTTGAACTTTCACCTTCTTCTGGTATTTAAAGGCATCTATTGTTCTCAACATTTAGCGCATATCCATCTAAAAAAAAAGGTTTGGCCTTGTACTTATGACCAGTTGTAAACTTTTCATCGCAATTATAACAAAGTCTTGCTTGCTCTTTTCATTCATTTTCACTAATGTGATTCTTTGGAGGCCAGACCCAAATGTTTGAGATGTTTTGATAGGTGGTGTGAACTATGGTTCACATCTTTCTTGCATTAGCCTTGTTGGTTGTTGACTTTGGGGGTATTATTCATCAAATATTGTGCCAAAGAAATTGCTTGGAATAGCGTCAAAGGTTTTTGGCTCTTGATATTGAATTGCAATTCTTCCTTAAGTCTTCCCACAAAAGCATTGACTAAATGATTCATTGGTATATCAGTGGCTGGATATGTGTTCAAAATTTGTTTGAAGGTTTACCAAGAAATTACCTCCATTTTCCATTCCAACCAATGGTAGCACATGAGAGCATCCTCCTCTGAATAAAAAGATGCCACCATAACTCTTTGTTTTTATGGGATTGTTGAAACTACAGGAATCTATCAACTAGATTAATCCATTGCTTAGGGTCCCTACCATTAAAGAGAGGGAACTCTAACTGCAAGGTGCTAGTTTGAGCCATTGATATGGTTACAACACCCTTTCCTATTCCTGATTTTTTGTGTGCATCTAATGTTCCTATAATAGACCTCGTTGGATCATTAATCAAAGGTGGCAGTTGATGGTTGGTTGCTGATCTAGCTTTTGATTCATCCTCTAGTTTCTTAATCGAGGCTTGCATAGCGTGTATAATCTCCATTAACTCTGAAAAATATGGAGCTTCCATTGCTTTCTCTTTCTTCCTTTTCTGAACGCACTAAAAACAAAAAAAAGGACATCAGGAACGGGCTCTAATATCAATTGTAATAGACTTGTTGTATTACAAGATATTTAACATTCAAATCTACAGAAAAATAGAGGAATTAGGGGGGAGATAATCTCATTGGAGGAAAATCAGACCTCTTTGTCAGCACCTAATTTTGGTCTAGGGTCCAAATTTTTTCAAGCAGCACCACTTTTTAGATAGATTTTAGGTACACGTGATACTTAGGATGCTAGAAGTCCATCCACATTCTATTTAGGGCCGTTCTTCTTCTAGCCCAATCTCTTTCTAGTTTAGGTCCAATCTTATTCTTGTTAGGCCTACTTTTAAGTCCATTATTCTTGTCAGGTTGGATTATTTTGGAATGCGACTCGCTTCAAGCGGTTTAGGATTTTAAGGATGAGTACGAGGAGCAAGGTTCGATGACAATGATTTTTGGCTCGACACAAATAAATTAGGAGTCAATTCAATTCGGGAGTCATTGGAGTCAACTCGGGGAGTCATGACACTTTTTTATTTTTATTTTTTAAATATAATAAATATTTAAAAACATTAAAAAATTACACATAGTATTTTGGCTCAAGTATTGTCCATGTTATTGATAATTGATAAGTATAAGTATTTTGTAGTATCATAATTAACTTGAAAATCCAAAAATAAATTATACAAATTACTAGTAGTCTACTACTAAGGTAGATATAACTATTCTAAACTCTAACATCCAAACTAACTTGAAGTTTGTAAATCTGTATATAAGTTAAAGGAGACGCAAAAAAGAACAAAAAGTAAGAATAAGAAGAAGAAGAAGAAGAAGAAGAGGGATTCAACAAGAAGTAGAAGAAGAAGAAGAAGAAGAGGAAGAGGGAGAGAAGGCAAGAGATGTGTGAAGAAATAATCATATTAGAGTCATTACATTCTATACATATCTATTTATATATATGTAGAGGGTTGATATACCATAGAGTATGGTATACATTATATGTACATGTGTAGATCAAGTTAACTATTCTAACATCAATATTGTATCTCAACATTCCCCTCAAGTTGGTGAATAGATATCCAAAATTCTTAACTTATCTACAAGATATAAGAATTGAGTACCACTAAGTCCTTTGGTAAACACATCTATAGTTTAATACTTGGTTTGGACAAAAGGAATTCATATGCAACCTGACTTAATGTAGTCCTTAATGAAATGTTGGTCAATCTCCACATGCTTTATTCAATCATGTTGGATTGAATCATGTGCAATGCTGGTGACAACTTTATTATCACAAAAGAGACTCATTGGCTCCTTAATTGGAAATCTAAGTTTAACCAGTAACACTTTAGCCATGGAAGTTCACATATTACATGGACCATATACCTAAATTCAGCTTCCGCTTTGTGCTAGCTACCATTGATTGTTTTTTACTACATCACGTGACAAGATTACCCCAAATAAAGGAAAAAAAATGCCAGAAGTAGACCTTCTATCAATCAAAGAACTAGTCAAATCTACATCAATGCATGCTGCCATGGCCATCCTGTGATTATCACGTCTCTTATAGAGGATACCTTTTCTAGGATAACCCTTCAAGTATTTCAGAACTCTATATGTTACTTCCATATGAGCTTGTGCAGTAGCATTCATAAACTAACTAATCACGCTTACAACATACGCTATGTTTGGTCTGGTTAAGGACAAATAAATAAAATGCCCCACAAGTCTTTGATATCTATCGACATTGATCAACCTTTCACTATCATCTTCATTGAGGCTATGGTTAACTTCAGTGGGTGTGACACATGACTTACAACCCATCATTCTTGAGTCATTTAATAGATCTGAAACATATTTCCTTTGACAAAAAAAGATCCCTTATCTGGACTTTGTAACTTTGATCCCAAGGAAATACTTAAGAGAACCAATGTCCATGATTTCAAACTCTCTAGCTAGACTTCCCTTAAACTATGATATTTCTACTTCATCATTACCTATGACCACTATATCATCCACATATACGAGAAGAGCTGTCACTTTTTTTACATTGTCTTTTCATAAACAAAGTATGATTTGCTTGGCATTGTTTATACCCAATCTTAATCATGGCTATCCTAAACCTTTCAAACCAAGCTTGTGGGGATTGTTTCAAGCCATACAGTGCCTTCTTCAATATACATACATTTTCTCTTGCATATGGCATTTGAAAACCTAGTGGTGTATCCATGTGTACTTATTCCAAGTCTCCATGCAAGAAAACATTGTTGGTTCCTTGTTTTCAGTCACTATCCCTAGTAGTGTATCTGAAGGCTTATCACAACCACAATGGAGGGCTGCTATGGAAAATGAGATGAATGTATTGAAAAAGATTGTACATGGGAGCTAATTGACATTCAAAAAGGGAAGATGACAATTGGGTGTAAGTGGGTATCTACTATAAAGTATAAGTAAAATGGATTAGTTGATAAATACAAGTCTCGTCTGGTTGCTAAGGGATTCACACAAACCATCGGTATTGACTACTAGGAGACTTTTGCCCCTCTGGAAAAAATGAATTTATTCAGAGTATTAATTTCACTTGAAACAAATCAAGGATGACCCCTACTCTAGGCTTCAAAAGGAAGAATATAAAGTATGGTAAGAAACAAAATTAGACATGGGATGCTAGTGCATCATCTAACATCCTTTGTGAGAGCAGTAGGTATGTCAAAATCATCCACTTACTCAAAGGAAGAAGAGATGTTACCCGTTTCAAGGATTGGATTCAAAGAAGATTCTTGAACGGGGATAAGAGAATTCAGGTTTTGATTCTGATCACCTTGATTTTTCCTTTGAATATATACTTGAAATTCAGTCTCTCCATTTCCACAAGTACCTACCCTATCAAAATAAAATGAATGAATTAGAATAAGAAGTGGAATGGAGGAAGACAACTCTTTACCATTTGATTTCTCGCCTTGAAGAGGTGTCTTACCTAAATAAAAGAAGGGAATAGACTTAAACATTGTCACATCTCGAAAGATAAACTTCCTAAGAGTAAGTGGGTGAAAATACTTGTACCCTTTTTTATTGGAACCATAACTTAGAAAAACACATTTAACTGCTTTTAGGTTTAGATTAGTGCAATAAGATTTGGATACATGTACATAACAAATGCACCTAAGCATTTTTAGAGGAAGAGAAAACAAGGGAGTTCTAGGAGAGAAAATGCAACACCTCACACACAAATTGAAAACCCCACATATGTATTGAACTCCCCCCACACGTCCTTGGGCATCCCTCACATGTTTTTGAAGGTAATAGACTCACAAGTAAGTGATGGAACACTTGGGATCATTCTATCCAAATTCAAACTTTTTAGATAGGTTTGGAACGATCCTAAACATCTTGGATCAATCCAACATGGCCTAGGATTGTTCTAGAACAACCCAGGTTTGGCCGGTAGAACCTAGACCACCTAGGATTGATCCCAGATGCCCCAAATCGATCCCAGCTAGCTAACCAGGATCAATCCAGCTTTGGTCAAACTCAGCCAACAGATCCTAAGCAACTTTGGATCGATCTAGCTTTTTCTAGGATCGATCCTAGGTTTCCAAAAGCGAAAAAAATTAGAAGAGTGAAAATTTTGTTGGAAATATTTACCCAATTGGGGTGACAAAATGAAACTATGTGAAGCCCTAATAACCTAAGTAAACACTTAGAAGGAAAGGAAAAGAGGGATAGAAGAGAAAGTTTTGGGAAAAAGGGGAAGAGAGTCCTCAATTTGGCAAGGTAAGCCAAGGGAGCTCCCATCATGGGAGACCTTGCTGGTTTTTGGTATTTTCTTTGGTTGTTCACTAGTTTTTACTGATTTTTGATGTTCTACCCCGTTTGTTTACATTTGAAGAGAGTATGAAAGACTTTGTGAAGAAGAAAAAACTTAAGGGAAAAGGAGTTTTGGATGAAGAGCTTCTAGATTCAACGGAATAAAAGCTTTGGTAAGTGGTTATACAAAGTATACATATGTTTTATTCTTAGGATCTTAGATTTATTGGTTTTTCAAGTTTGGTTTAAAGGCCTTGTGATCTAACCCTATGTATTTTGAATATGTAAGTGGATATATAAGTTATGCACATGTTTTTACTCTTAGGTTCATAGAAATGTGATCTCTATTCTATGTTTTGAAGTTTTAGAGTTTGATTTCCATAGATTTGGTTGGAAAAGTGGATTTACATGATGTACCCTTGTATTTCCTATTAAGTTCTTAGAGCTATGATCTTTATGTTAGGTTTATGTGTTGTCAATGTCCATGCACAAAATAGTGTGTCTACATGTAGTGGTCCTATTGTATGAGACTTTTGTATGTAACTTGTGTATCCGTGTAAGTCCAAGAAGAGAGTTCGAGAAAGCACCAAGATGTACTTGAAGCCAGAATGACCAAGCCAAAGAGACTTAAGGGTTGTTGAAGAATCCCAAGTCTTAAGTGCAAGCTACCTCAAAGAAGCCAGCACCCGAAACTTAAAGGTAGAAACCATAAAGTTAGTAAGTTGGGTTGGGACAAGGCATAGAGCCAAAACACACATGAAATAGTGTGTTTAACATGGACCCAAGTCCAAGGGAGAATTCCCAAGGTTGGAACAAGGAAAAGACCAAGAAATGAAGAAAATAGGACCCAAAAAGGTTTGGACCAATGATGGACTAAAATTGAAAAATAAATTAAGTAAAATAAAAAAAATGTTGAAAAAAAGGTCAAACTTAAAATGTCCATAACTTTTGGTCCCGGTGTCTTCTTAGGGCCCATAAGTACTTAAAAAGAGTGGAATGAAGTGAAATTTTTTAAAATAGGCATTTTGGACTTGGGGACCAATTCCACCTAAAATAGGGCCAGTCCAAGCCTAGGATTGGTCCTAGAGTTGCCAAGACCGGTCCTAGGCTAAAACATTTAAAATTTTGAAATTTGAAAAACCATAATGACTAGTGTTTTGACTGTTAGAATATAACCATTGGTGGATGAATTAGAGCTCTTCTAAACCTCTATAAAAAGGGTATTTAAGCTCCAAGAAGATAGAAAACTCCAATGCTTAAACATATAGTTAAATCGTGGTAAAAGAGAGCTTGGAAGTGAGACAAAAATCCTATGAGTTGAATCCTTATTGGCATGTATGACCTTGAGTGTATTCCTACGTAGTTAAATTTATTCAAGGTCCTTGTAAGCTTTTCAATACTCTAGTTTTACTTTTTGGAAGCTAGAGGGTTGGAATCATAAGTCAAATTAGCCTATACAAGAGGCAACCCGAAGCGAGAAGATTGTCTTCATTTTCAACTTGTTCATAGCATTTGCTGGAGTCATCGGAGGTGGATTCTTAGCTTCTGCTAAAGTCACCAAAGACATGTCCATGAAACACTTGTTGAAGTCACCAAGTGCGAGTTAGTCCATCAGAGTCATTGGATGGATCATGCTCACTAGAGTCACTGTGAACACACTTACAAGGGAGTGGATTATCTATTCCTTGTAAAAAAAATTAACCTAGTTTCCATAAAATAAATTTGGGTAAAGGTGAGTGACCTTAAAAAAAATTAAACAATAATGTTTAAATGAATTTCATCTTATGTGCTAAATAGGTAAATATTTTTACATGCCTTCATTGTTATTTTCTCATTTTTTTACATGTATACATTAAGGGTGAGTGTAATTGCATGAGAAGGGAGAGCTATGAGAAAGGGGTAGTAACTTGGGTTATAGTAAATTTTTTGAGAATCTTAGTGATATGACATTTTTGTATTTCAATTGGTATATCAACTTATGGGGAGTTTTTGGATCTCTTATAAATTATGCCATTGATATTTTATGCCATTGATGATTTTTGTGGACTTAACAATAAAATATTGTGAAAATTGCAATTGGTATTTTTTTTTGGAGCTTGAAATTATGTGTCTTATAGTAAAATTCTTAACTCCAAATTGGCATAATGATTCGATCTCAATAGGTATATCTACTAAGGGGGAGAGTTGCATCATATATTAAAATCATTTTGAATTATGCTTTTGACAACTTGTATTAAATAGTAAAAAAAAATTTGGACTAAACTTGTGTCTATAGTTAAATCTATTTTTGCTAAATTCATGCTTCAAAGTTACATTTTTTTAATTAATGCACCTTTTAGAGAAATGTATGTTGTGCTTGATGTGTTGCAGGAAAGACATCACATCTAAAGGGAGGACCCACCCTTTGTCAACTCATGCCAAAAAGGGGGAGATGAATTGACAAGAAGGGATTTTGGGGTAGATACATCTACTAGGATTAAATTTATAAATTTCATTGTTTTGACACAAAATTGACAAAGGAGGAGATTGTTAGGTTTATGTATTATCAATGTCTATGCACAAAACAACGTGTCTACATGTACTAGTCATATTGTATGAGACTTTTGTATGTAACTTGTGTATCCATGTAAGTTTAAGAAAAGAGTTCAGGAAAGCACCAAGAAAATGGACTCGAAGTCAAAATGACCAAGCCAAGAGACTCAGGATTTGTTAAAAAATCCAAAATCTCAAGTGCAACCTACCTCAAAGAAGCCAACACCGAAACTTAAAGGTAAAAATCAAAAAGTTGGTAAGTTGTTTGGGACAAGGCATAAAGCCAAAACACATATGAAATAGTGTTTCTAAAATGGACCCAAGTCGTCCAAGGGAGAATGCCCAAGGTTGGAATAAAAAAAGACCAAGAAATTATGGAAATAGGACCCAAAAAAGTTTGGACCAATAATGGACCAAAATTGAAAAATAAATTAAGTAATGTTGAAAAAAAAGTCCAACTTAAAATGGCAATAACTTTTGGTCCCGATGTCCACTCAGGGGCCTGTAAGTACTTAAAATGAGTAGAAAAAAGAAAAAAATTTGTAAATGGGAATTTTGGACTTAGGGACCTATCCTTACTAAAACAAGACGGGTCCCAGTGTTGTCAGGACCGGTCTCAGGCTAAAAATTCAAAATTTTGAATTTTGAAAAAACCATAAAGGGGTAGTTTTTTGAATTTTAAAATATATATGTTGGGGGAAGAATTATAGCTCCTCTAAACATCTATAAAATGGTCTTGAGCCCCAAGAAAATAGAGAACTCTAATGCTTGAACATATAGTCAAATCTTGGTAAAAGAGAGCCTAAAAGTGAGCCAAAAATCCTATAAGTTAAATCCTTGTCAGCCTGTATGACCTTTAGTGTGTTCCTACATAGTTAAATCTATTCAAGGTCCTTGTAAGTTTTCCAATACTTTAGTTATACTCTGTGAAAGAAAAAGGGCTAAAATCATAAGTCAAATTAGCCTATACAAGAGGCAACCCAAAGCGAGAAGATTGTCTTCATTTTCAATTTGTTTGTAGCCTTTGTCAAAATCAGTCGAGGTGGACTGTTAACCTTTGTTAGAGTCATCAAAAGCATGTTTGTGAAGCACTTGCTAGAGTCACCAAGTGTGAGTTAGTCCATCGGCATCACGGAGTGTACCTACCGGAGTCATTGGGAGCACACTTACAAGGGAGTGGATTCTCTGTTACTTATGAGTAAATTTCAAGTTTATTAATTTTCCTTTTGTAATTTAGTAAACTATTAATAAAAATTAAATAAGCTCGGAGGAGCCAGTTGGAGAGTGGACGTAGGTCGGAGGGTCGAACCACATAATCCTTTGTATTGTGGATTGCTTGCATTTTGTCTTTGCTTGTGCTTTTATTTGTTGTGATTATGCAAAGTAGCCTGACACACTAAGTGACTCTAACTAAGGTTATTATGAAAATGATTAATCAAACAACCTTAGGGAACTTATCAATCCTGCTCCCGCTCTGCTATAAGTAACACTATAGTGCATAACGAAGCCTCATGATCTATGATAAGTTCATAGAAAAGTGATTTCTCATTAAAAAAATTTCTTCTGCATTTTTAATTAAACTAAAGTAAATCATAAAATGGTGAATAAATTATGTAAAAGAAATTTAAATAAGTTTAAGGATCCTATTCACCCTCTTCTAGGATCCATTTCGGAAATTTCAACTGGTATCAGGGCATACCTTGATTTTTCACTCTACTCCTATGTTTTTATGGTTTATTGGTTTCGTCTCCATGGTTTTCAAGGTTTATAGCATGTCTATGGTTTTATTTCACATGCTTATGCCTTATTTTTCTAGAATCTCATTACTCTTTGATTATTCATATTGCTTTGCAAATGATTCTATGGTCCCATGTTGGAATCTTAGAATTCCTATTTCTTATGTTGAGAGTCACACATTAATTTGAAGATTTCGGCTACCTAAACATGATGATTTCATCCATGTTTTCTTTGGACTATTTGTAAATATGTTTTATATGGGTTCCTACATGATTTTTGAAGTATTTGGACTATCATTCTTCATTCCTATCTGTACATGAGTTGGAAATGTTTTGGATTCCATAGTTTCCCTATATGCTTTATATTAGGCCAATCATCTCATTGTATTTTTGGTTTTGGCTTCAAATATAAGATTGGATATATGTTTGTATAGCACTCTTATGTAGCAATTAAATTACATGAGTGTGGTTTTAGACAATTTTCATTAGACATATATTAATGTGATGATATCCCCACGTTGGATTTCCTTTTTGGGCCTAGAGACTCCTAAGTGGGTTGATCTTTATGGCATTAGAGACCCATACATGAGTTGGCCTAGGAGACCCATTCGTGAGTTGGTCTTTATGATCCTTAGGTACCTAATCATTAGGTTACATTAATAGGTGAATATGGCCCTCATGGTCTAGAGACCCCTTTGTGGGTTGGTCCTTGTGACCCTCAGAGACCTTTATAGGGGCTAGCCAAACGTGGCCCTGAAGACCCATTCATGGTTAGCCTTTTGGCTCAGAGACCCATTCATGGGTTGGTCTTTATGACCCTCGGAGACCTCGTAATTAGGTTGGCCATTCGTGGCAAGAGGCCCATTCATGGGTTATTTGTACATGTTTTGGATTTGTCAGAGATCCTCCATTTGTGTTATATGTATATGATTTGGATTTGTCGAAGACCTTCCATTAGGGTTTATGCTTTTAGCTTTGCTTTTTCGTAGACCCTAGGTGGGTTATATACATTTGGTTTTGATTTCATCAAAGACTTTGCACAAGTTATATGCATTCGGTTTTTGTATTTGATGGAGACCGTTATAGGTTGGTACATGCACGGTTTTGGTTTCATTGAAAACCCCTATGGATACTATAAGTATGGTTTTACTTTGAATCATAGTAAGATATATGTATAGAACTCTTTTATTGCACTTGCACATGCATATGAAATCATTACTTTGTTTTGATTTCTTATAAACTACTATCGTGCTTGTCTTGGCCTCCTTTCTAGTGTATATTTTGTATGCCCCCTTACAAGCCCGTCAAGCTTACCCAAATTGACATTTTTTTTTCATATTGAGGTTTGTGGGTAAGTACATCATGTGAGTTGTGTCAGAGAGGGTTGAGGAAGGACTTGGGAGATTAAACTCCTTGGTTTGTATGTTTCAATTTTTTGGACATGTTAGTTATTAGTCTATATATTTTGGAATGTTAATCTCCTCATTTTAGTTTAAGGATGTATAGACTTATGCTGGATTGAGGTTGTACCCTTTTTTGGATGGGGATTATTACTTTGATAGTTGGCTCATGTGAGAGCCTTACTTTTATGTTAGATATGTTAGTCTATTGGTTAGACTAGATGATGATTGAGATTATTTCTATTGCAGTTTGATTATGGATGTGTAGATCTTTATATTCCGCTGCAATAGAATAAGATGATGGTAAATGAATGTTATTTCGTTGAAAATTGTAAATAAGAATGGATTTGAATGAGCGATGTATATTATTATTCCATTGTGATATGTGATTTGATTACGAGAATTAAAGGCTTAAAGAAAATGGAAAAATTTGTATAGGAAAAAGGGCATGGTGACACATATCTCGAACACATGTGGGCATCCTGTTCATGTAGTAAGCAACTGTTTGAATTGCGTCAAACTAGATGGTCATAGACACATTCACTGTAAACATAATGGATGAAATTTTTTAAGTAAGTGTTTGTTTTTATGTCCGGCTACCCCATTTTGCTTAGGAGTGCTTGGACAAGTACTCTGGTGAACAACCCCAGACTCATCAAAGAATGAATAAAGGGAATTGGAAAGGTATTCCCCACCATTAATAGATAGAAGAACATGAAGTTTAGCACTAAATTGTGTAGCTACCATATGATAAAAGGATTTAAATGAAGTGCACACATCACTTTGTTCATTAAAAACTATACCCATGTAGCTCTAGAATAGTCATCTACAAAGGTAACAAAGTATCTAAAACCAAACAATGAGGTAACTAGGGAGGGACCTCAGACATCATAATGGATAATAGAAATGATTTTAAAGTTCTATTATTACTAACTGGATAAACTAAATGACAATGTTTTGCCAATTGGCAAGGTTCACAATGAAAATTACTAGAAGAAATCTGAAGCTTAGGAAACATTTTCCTTGATAAAGAAAAAGACAAGTGGCCAAGATGATGGTGTTATTGGAGCAACTTAGCTATAATAGGAGAGATGTTCCATTTTATTGATGAAGATGCTACTGAAGACTTAGAATCTGAATGAATATGGAGACCCACCTTCTCATGCCCCATACCAATAATCTCCATCATCTACAAGTCCTTAAAAAACAATAAGAAGGAAAAAACGTAACACTACATTTAAGATTCTTGGTGAGATGGCTAATGGATAATAAATACAAGGAGAAATTGGGAACATGCATGACAAATGACAACAATAAGGAAGAAGTGGCAGGTATATCACCATGCATAGCAATAGATGAATAAGAACTATCAACAATATGAACCGCAACATCCCACATATGTTCGTACATACTTTGTGCATGTTTCATATTTATATTGTATATGCATGATATAAATGTTATGCACACGCTTAGAACCATTGAAATGTATAATTACTAATATGTAAATTGACACAAATTTAGAGAGACTAATAAAAATGTAGGAAGAATTTGTGAGAAAACTTTGTCATTGAGTAGGCATAGAAGTCTAGAGTGCAACGAAACAAACAGAGAGCAAATTTGAGTTCGAACGAAAAAGATATGACCACTTTAGTATAAGAGACCAAGAGCAAAAAATAAAAAATAAAATAAAATACGCCCAGGCTGATTGATCTATAGGACCCTTGATTAATCCGACCTAAGGAGGGTGATGGATCAGCAACATGGGGATGGATTGGGTGTAGGGGGTTTGATGGATAGACAATAGGGGGATGGATCGGGCCTAGGGGGCTTGATGGATCAGCAACAGGGGGATGGATCCTGTCTCTTATACAC
>JAOXJP010143782.1:0-13289 GCA_025762735.1 Platanus orientalis | reverse complement strand
CTTAAGAGTCGAGTATCTTCTTCCTCCTCCTTCCTTTTCTCAGCTTTCTCCTCTTCATTCAAGCTACACACTATCTCCTTTTGCTCCCAGTGCTCCATTCTTCCTAAACACTTGACCTTCTCGGCTTCAATGTCCCCAAACTCTTCTCTACGCAATCTGCATATCCTTTCCTTTAGAAACTTCAAACGCTGACCTAGCATAAAACTGGCTGACCTCTCCTCAACCTCTGCCTCCTACTACTCCTTCACCTTCTCAATAAAACCAGGAACTTCTAGCCACATGAGATCAAATCTGAAAGGGCTCCGAGCATAGGGCTGACCAAGAGGCCTTAATACAATAAGCGTGTGATCAGATCCTGGGTTTGGAAGAGTTTCCTGAGTCAGTCTCGCCTCCACCTCCATCCAATCCACCGTGAATACAAATCTATCCAATCTGCTGCTCACCCGCTCTCCTTGGTTTCCAGTCTGGGTAAAGGAAACCCCACTTAAAGGGATATCCATTAGGGATAAATCCTGGATGAAAGAATTGAATAATCTCATATGATGTGTCATCCTCCTAGCCCCCAACCTTTCTGCTGAGCATCTAATCACATTAAAGTCACCTCCTATACACCATGGAACCTTCCACTCAACATGAACTTTGCACAAGTCTTCTCACAACAAACCAAAAGCTGCGGGATCACAAGGACCATACACACCTGTAAACGCTCACTCCTTCTCAGAATCTTTCATCTTGCAACGAATAGAAACCGAATGATTGCCAACTCTAGAATCCAACACCTCCAACTTGCTCTTATTTCAGGCCACCAAAATACCCTCTGCACTTCCAATTATTGGCTTGTGGACAAATTCGAACTCCCTTCTCCCCCTTAAATCCTTCAAAATTTTTCTATCAATATTCTGTACCTTCGTTTCTTGCAAAGTGACCACATCAAACTTTTCCCTTTTCAAAAAATCCCTTACCGCCCATCTTTTATCCTCCCCCCTGAGACCCCTAACATTCTAAGAAAAGATGGTTGGTATCATCATAAATTTCATTTTTATATGAGTTATTTCCCCTACCCCCCTTTCTCTTGCTTCGCCCTCTTCCTGCATCATAGTTAATGTCCGTTTGAAGTTTCTTCAGTTCCCTTGTTCTGCGGCCACCATTGGGTCTATTAACCATTGCCTTAAGGTCGCCTTGGACTCCAGCTTCGCTTACTTTCAATCTCCCAAAAAAAGTTTTCAACCCTTTGTTCTAATTCTTTGAAGGAATATCCCAACCTTCGTTTAACCTTAGTGACCTTTTTTATGACCCACTCTGACCTGCGGTGTGGAGGGGGGAACATCATCAGAGGCTCCACTTCCAATAATAAATCATCTTCCTCCCAGTCTCCATAGCTTTCTCTCCCTCATTGATCAACCATCTCAGCCTCTTCTGCAGAATAGTCACCCCATCTCTTTACTGTGCCCTTTTCGAGTTCCAACCCTTGTCCCTGATCATATTCCATTTCTGTC
The DNA here is from genome assembly GCA_025762735.1 of Platanus orientalis. Lineage (NCBI taxonomy): Eukaryota > Viridiplantae > Streptophyta > Magnoliopsida > Proteales > Platanaceae > Platanus > Platanus orientalis. The sequence goes on along the minus strand of JAOXJP010143782.1, from coordinate 11,793 downwards.
ATTCCAATTTTGAGTCTCTAAGATGTTTGTTTTTGTTTCTGCTTTTCTTTTAAAGTAGAGTTTGGGCTTGGTAATCTGAACCAAGCTTAACTGATTACGCACTCAGGTCTTATAGATTTGGAATTTCGGATTGGGCATCAGGCACAGGCAAACTGAGTTTAGTTGGCTGAGTTTCAAGCCAATTGAAGATAGAAGGGTGAATTTAAGATTAACTGGTTTAAGAAATCATAAAATGGTTAAGGTTACTTAAAGTCAAAAGATTGCATAGTAGAATTTTTAATGGTGACATCAAGTCAAATCAAATCAACTCACTTCTAATTAGTCAGAGTGGGATATAAACTTAGGAGGTGATTGTTATGCCTTGAGGGATAGGAAAATGATTTAACAAGGGTTTGCAGTTGGATTGGAGTAGTGGTGGATCCCACTACCTATTCTAGTCTGTTGTCAGAGATGGTTTCACATGAGGCCAGCCATGTGAAATCATGACTCTTTGGAAAATTGTTGAGATCCCACATTGAACAGGATATATCTTAGCAGAGTAATTGTTAATCAATATGAAAATCCTTCTACTTGTAATGAGATGGTATTTTCTGCCCCAATTGGTAAGAACGGGAACTGTTTGATGCTTAATAAACAATGTTAATGGTTTAAGTACATGAATTCCTCACCGCTTTTTTTTTTTCTCTTTTGGTGAGGTGTCTGAACATTATAATCAAAAAACAATTTCTGTGGTGTGGGCAATTTATGGTTAAAAGGCTTTGGTTTGTGACTAATTTATTCCTTACTCTGTCTCTTTTTTACACTTTTTTCTAGCACAGGATACTTTGAGAAACATCTCCTTTATCTGCTTTTCCAGATGGCCTCGGCAAAGGGAGAGGATTCAACTGCTACTCCTGCATTTATGGAGCTTGCGATACAGCAGGTAACTGGTTACACATTAACTATTTTATAAGTTAATATGCTTATCTATTTTAGAAGCAGGAAGTGGGGACTTCTTTGGAAGAATCTATTTGTCTTTCGCGCATGGGTTTTGTATGACATACTGTCTTTTGAATTTGTATGCTTGTAAGGATTATTTTTTCCTTTGGCAGAAGGTGGGTAGTACCACCAGGAGTTTTATTGATAAAATAAATTAAAAATACAATCTAAAGGTGGGACATAAGGTCTTACACTGATCCCTATATGATATTGATTCTTGTGACCCTCTAAAAATTGAGAATCTTAAGTTAAATAAACTTTATCTAGAACTACAATTGCCTTTATCTGATTTGGCAGATCAGTTCAAGAGTGATAAACCCAATTCCTATCCTGTATGTATCCTATCTTTTCCAATCCATCTGCAACTTGATTACATTCTCCGTAAAAATCGATGAGTTCTGAATTCCGAATCTGAAGAATGCTCCGTGCTCTCTTTATCAGATTTTTTTTGTTGATTGGTAACTGATGATTGAATAATGCTCCATATCTCTTTTTATCAAGATAAAACTGTTTATTGTGGCTGAGAGTTGAACTAGTTAGTATGACCAATTCCTTGAGTTGTTTTGGCTTACCACTTGCAAGAAATTCTTATTTTGATAGAAACGTCTAGTTTCCAAAAATGTGTTCGCCTTGTTTATGGTTTTCATTCTTGTGTGGGCCCCACACCCTACTTGCTTCTCATTGGAACCCAAGCATGATGCAGACATGGAAGATCAAGTGAGACCCACATGTAATGGTAACAACAACTTGTAATAAGGCTCAATGTCAAGGGGTTTTTTTTGATAAATTTGTAGTGGTTGACAACTAGGAAAATTTTGTAGAATTTAAGAGTCAAAAAAGTCAATTTGTGGGTCCCATGGAGGGTTGGATGACAACTCTTTAAGAGTAGTTTTAGAAGAAGATTTTAGTCAATAAAGTGGGCCCCCATGATAGCTGTATGACAACCTTAGAGAAAAATTCTATAAGATCTTCTCAGGCTGTTAAGATTTAGAAGATTTGGTTTTTTAAATTTAGGTATCTTATAAATTTAGAAGGCTACATTTTTTGAAATTACTTGTAAAAGGGGATTTAGTTTTTTTTTAGAAGTTTTTTTTTAAAGCTTAAGTTGTATTCTATTTAAGAGGCCACTGACCAACGAATTGAATAAATGAATAATAAAGAATTGCTCTTGGAGAATACAGTTACTGTCTTCTTCCTCTTTAACCAGAGATTGGTTCCCTTGAAGAGATTCCTTGGGTTTATGTATGTTGGTGAGAGGCCAACTCCTCCTTGGTTCTTGTGGTAGGAGATTACAAACCAGGTTTTTTCTTCTCTATTCTCTTCTTTTCTTGCTCTTCTTAGTGCTTGAATATAAATACTGTAATCCATTTTGCCTGAATTTGTGGGGACTTATTCTAAAAGTATAAAACTAGTATATTAAATTTCAACCTTATTGAATAAGTTTCTTGGGAGTTTTGGTTGTTCTTAGTTGCTGTCCCAATTTGTTTTATCTTAGTTTGAATTCTCCTAGTGGTACCAGCCTCCTTGAAGCATTTTGTGGACCCATAACTCGCAGATAAATAGCATCCCTAGGCTGTCCTGCATCAAAGCAGCGCCATATGAATTGCAACATGTTCTAGGAACCATACTCATTGCAGGTCCCTCAGCCTGCCACATCATGGGACAAATCATCTACTTTTGCTCTTGATGGTATAATTGGTATCAGTAGCTTTATGTTCAGGGTCGTCAGACCTTCTGGGGGAGATCAAAACTAGTATGTTTACGTTTGACAGAGAATAAATATATCGGAATCATCATGAATGAGTGTCATCATAAAAGTTACAAAAAATTTAGATATGAAAAATCAGATTGGTTTCTTTAGTAATGCCTTTGATTATTGCTAAGTACTGTTTAACTCATTTCAAAATTTTATATTTATTGGCATTGAGTTTGCATTGATTGATGAAGTAATGAGGGAGCTGTGGTAATTTATTTCTTTCATGTCTACCACCCTAGTGTCTTCTTGGATATTCAGGGATGTGAAAGTGCTATGCCATACTAGTAACTTGCTGTTTTCGATTGGGTTGATATTGTTTTCTGAGGTTGTATGATGTCATAAAGTAGTAATACTGCTAGTTCTAGCTTATCGGGTGGTGTTGGGTCACTCATAGGCATCCAAGGTGACAACCCATGGCTGCAGAGTGCAGACTACTTTGAGTATGCATAATCACTTATGGGGTGGTGAAATGAAAAACCAAGGGAGAACTAAATTTTACCCAATTTTAGTGAAATTTTGATAAAAATTTGCTATTTAATGTACTTTTTCCTGGAATTAATTTGTGCAAGCTAAAACCCACCACAAATCCATTATTTTGCTGTAATTTTTTGTTTCATTAATTCTAGAGTAAAAATAACAGCTCCACTCCAATTCTGTACGGTAACAGATTCTTTTATAATTTTTATTTATAAAACATATTATATTCATTCATATATTTGTATGTAAATTAGATATATGTGCTAGTTAAACTTTTGGATAGCTTTTTACAAAATTTGTTTATAAAAATAAAAACCCATGGTCAGATACATGGTAAAACTGTAATGCACTTTGACATGTTTGAATGTTTAGTAGCCGTTTGTTAATTGAAGTGATTAATGCACACATAAATGATTTTTATAGATTTTTTGAGTGGGTGTGTTATCATGTTTATCTGTTCATTACTTGAAGTTTCACTAAAATTTTTAACTGTGATTAATAGCAAAATTTTCACAATTTCTTTCATTATTTCGAAACATTCCTGCAAAATTTCCTCAAAATCTCCCACGTCTCCCCAGAGAGAAATATGCATCGAAATCAAGATTTGTTCCTTGAATGGGGAAAGAGGATACATTTGATATATCTTCGGAAAGGCGACTACATCAGACCCTATTTATTTCGGATATTACAAGTGGGAAGTGGAAAATCTCATGGTCATGTTTTGGCTTCTTTACTCAATGCAATTAGATATTACTCATATTAGTTGAGGCTTCTTGTTCTTAAAACAACAATGGAAAAATGTGATGCAGCAAAGCAGACTTATTTGCATGGGTATATCTGTTATGCTAGGAGATCTTTCATCATTGTTTGAGGGAGAAGTCCCTGACTGTGTACTTTTCTTCCCTTTTTAGTATGTTAGAAGAAATGGATCGTTATGAGTCCCTATGCGTTTGTATGTCATGTTGACGTGGTTGTTGATAGTTGAAAGCACTTTCTGGTAGTTCATGTGATTCTAAAATCACTATTGGGGTCATTTGCTAGAACTTCCTGTCATTTACTAGAAAGATGACCAGTTTGATGTCATGGGAATTTACCACACAAATAAGACCAGGTTGGTTCGGTCATATTCTCTATTGATGTCCAATAAAGTTGGCAAAATTGTGCAAGTTTCTTTCTTCCTTTCTTTTTTAGGTGTGAAGATATTTTTTGGGTGTGCAATCATTTATTTGTTTGGCCAGTATGCATATTTGCAGACTGAGTTGTCTAATTACATAGTAAGTTTACTGTTGTTTGGGTTAGGAATTCAACTCATTTTCATCTTTGCTTTTCTAGTAAAATTATTGGTATGATATTTAAATCAGCTAGTATTAATCATTTCTTTAATTAAAATTACATGCTTCATGGTATGTTTTGTAGGATTAGAGTGACGGAAGTTAAAGAGGCTTTGAAGAGGATGAAGATGGGAAAAACACTAGGACCATATGGTATCTCAATTGAGGTTTTGAAAGATGATAGCTTATCATGGTTAACTAAACTTTTTAACAAGATCATTAGAACTAAAAAAATGCCGGATGAGTGGAGGAAAAATATTGTGATTCCTATATACAATAACAAAGGGGGGTATTTAAAATTACACCAATTATCGTGGGATCAAGCTTATGAGCCATACAATGAAATTGTGGGAGAGAGTAATCGAGCATCGACTAAGACGTGAAACTAGAGTGTTTGAAAATTAGTTTGGATTTATGCCTGGGTGATCATCAATTGAAGCTATTTTCCTACTTTGGCGATTTATGGAAAAGTATAGAGAAAAGAAGAAAGATCTTCACATGATCTTTATTGACCTATAAAAGGCATATGATAGAGTACCAAGAGAGATCATTTGATGGGTTTTGGATAAAAAAGGGGTCCCAAGTAGATATATTGCCTAGTTCAGGATATGAATGATGGATCAATAACTAGTGTTAGGAAAACCGGGACAGAGACAAGTGAGTTTGTGATCATGGTAGGCTTGCACCAGGGGTCAGCATTGAGTCTATACCATTTTGCCTTAGTTTTGGATGAGTTGATTAAGCGTATATAGGAGGAGCTGCCATGGTGTATGTTGTTTACTGATGATGTTATGTTAGGAGAGGGTAAATGCCAAGTTAGAACTATGGAGGGATGTTTTAGAATCAAATGATTTTAGGATGAGCCAGACTAAAATAGATTATATGGAATGCAAGTTTAGCCAAAATAGGAGTAGAAATGAGGAAGTAGTTAGAATTGATAACCAAGAGATACCTTGGAATGACTAGTTTTGTTATCTTGGTTCAACCATGCACAAAGAGGGAGATATTATAGATGATGTTGCTCATAGAATTAGAACGGGATGGTTGAAGTGGAGAGCTGTTTTTGGAGTGTTGTGTGATAAACAAATATCACTAAAGTTGAAGGGAAAATTTTATATGACAACTATAAGACCAACCATGCTTTATGGAGCATAGTGTTGGGTAAGGCTACAAATTTGGTCAGGCCGGCGCGAAGCTTGACTTGTCCGGCCCGTAGTTTGGTCAACCTGGGCTGGCTAAGTTCAGGTTTGGGTTGAGTTCGAGCTCAAAGGATAATGATGAGGACATCAGGTCTAGACAGGATTTTTAGGTCTATTAGAGACGGTGCAGGACGGTTGCGCCCATGTTATGGTTTCGCTAGAGGATTTTTTATGTTTTATTCCCTAGCACATTATTTGAGGGTACTTTTGTCTTAATAGGGTATTTAGTGGTATTTTATTATTATATGTAGTTTAAGGTTATTTGGGCATGAGATTTTGTTAGGGGGTATTTTAGTTTTTGTTTATTTTAGGTTGTAATAAACCTGGTTGTATGGGCTATAAAAACACCCCACACGACCAACACTTTTGATGAATAATAGAGTTCTTTTGTTGTTCACGTTTTGACTTCTTTCTTTTTGTCTGGGGTTGAAGATCAAGTAAAACCTTGTAATGGGTCTAGGAAAATCCTTAGTTTAACGGTGGTAGTGGAGACTACTCCTTCCTCTTGGGTTCACGGTTCCTCTCCCCTTTCTTCAGTTTCAGTTTTTTTGTTAATTTGCAGTTTCTCTCTTGCTGAAAACTACTAACCTGTTGAAGATCATTCACCAACTCACAGAAAACAAGTTTTTAATTGATTTGAAGCATCACTAAAGTGTACCGTTGCTGGACGATTCTGTTAGAAGTGAAAGATAGCCAAACAAAGTCAGTTTTGAATCAAACTATATGAACTTTACTCAGTCCAGGCATTAAACTGCAGTTTCAAGCACCAACACGAGATTGAATCCAGCTCCTATACTATAGGGAGTTGGGTTTCAATCTTTCTCCTGCTGGTAGGGGACTCTTTGATGACTCCAACAGTGGTAGGATCCATCCCTTAGGGCTCCACTTGATCGAGATTTTTCCAGGTATATATAGGGAAGGCGTTAAAACAAGAAAAATAGCTATTGCAGGAGATGAGCCACTGCTTCCTTGTTATGAGGGATATGGTCTCAAGCTTTTAGGCAGTGCAAACTACCTCTCCCACAATCCTAGGGGTGGTGGTATTCATCCAAAAGGAAGCCTGCTTGCTCAACCATATCCAACCTCTTCAATTCAGGCGTCAAACAGGGCAAAATTTGGTTTTTTTGAAAATTGCTTCTCAGGTCCTATATGTTAGGGACTAAAGGGAGAGATTTTAGGGGACTGTATTAACACCTTGGACGACCCTACTTCACTTGACATCAGTTCCTCCCAACACAGCTGGGATTCATACAAACTTGTTTGGGGAATTTACAGGCTGACAGCAAGCTTCAACAGGGGAGTATCCTATTTGATTACTTTAAAACAGAGGAAGGGATCTGTTTTTGTTGTGGTATCAGCATCTACTACCTTTTAGAAGACTGGGACAGACCTGCTACAGCCTCTATGAGGTACCTATATGATCCTACATTGTTATCTTTTGAATCCTATGATTAGTTGAACATGATGGTTTTGGGGATATTAGCTGAGGACTGTTGGAACTGTAAACCTGTGTTTACATGTAAAATCTGATTTATATCAGTCCTAAATTCACTCTAAAGCTCACTTGATGATTCCCTAAGAACTATCCCATATTCCCATTGACTTGTTTGAGTTTTCTTATGATTCCTATCAGTTGTTATACACTGGTATTCATGCTGAACTAATTTTCCAGCAACCTAACAAGTTTTGGATACCTATTTTAATCTCAAGTTCTTCTCATACTGATGGGTCTAACTTTGTTCAATACTTTGTAGCTTTGAATTCCTAAAATGCATAGTGAACTTAACTGACAATTCACTTGGTTTAGTGTGTGGATGTGCAAGTAGGAATTGTGTTTATGCTTTATCATTACTCCCAGTAATTTTACTCCTAACTCTTTGTGCACACACCCACTAGTCCATATGCATGCTGCATCAAATAAGGCCCAACTTATTTTAGGGTTGAGTCTGGGTAGAAGTAAAAAAATCCCGAAACTAGTCCAGCCCGGCCTGTAATAAACCATTATATACCTTATATTTTAAATTGTTAGATAGATTCTTATCTAACGATGTAAAGCCATCTAAACTAAAAAAACCCTAATACTTTCTCTTACTCTCTCCAATGGCCATTCCTTCGTCACTACCTCTACAACTTCCAACACAAAGGCTTTGGAACCACCGGGGTTGCCATCTGCTATACGAGATTGTAGGGTTGGGGTTGTCGTCTTCTCACCCAATCATCTTTGCTAATGGAGTCCAAGAAGAAGGTTATCCCCATCTTTAGTGATGTCAAGGCCATAGAACTTGGGGTTGTGGAAGATGGAACTTGCCCGGCTCATGAGCTCTTGAGGAGGGCTCCTGAGGAGGCCAAGTACACAGTGGGGCTTATGTTCAACTCGTGTAATGGGTAAGGATGTAAACACCTTCTTCTACTTCTTTTTGTTGTTCCAATTTTCAGGCTTTTTATGACCTTGGTATGTCATTCTTTTTCTTTTCTTCTGGGTCTTTAGGGACTGGTCGGAACTCATAACAAGTTCTAAGGATATTGTTATGGAGAGCTTGATCAAGTTGGAGGGAGAATGAGGATGCGGGCTTTACCACAATTCCAGTATTCTCGCCTGTCTCTCTCTCTCTCTTTGCCAAAAGAACGCAAGTGTGGGAGTGGGGGTGTTGAGTTTGGGTTGGTCCGAAGTCCAAAGTTTTGGAATGGGCTGGAACTAGAAACAATAGAATTAAGAATGAATCCATTCATGGGAACTTAGGTCAATAGGTGATAAAATGAGGGAAAGTCGATTGAGATAATTTGGTCATGTGCAACAAAAACCAATGACTGCGCCGGTGAGGAGGAGTGAGATGATGCAAGTTGAAGGTGCTAGATGGACTAGAGGAAGGCTAAAATTGAAGGAGAGACATAGTAACTTGTAATTTTACAGTAGATATGGTCCTAAATAGAGCGGAATGGCGGAACAGGATTCGTGTAACTGACCCCAAATAGTTGGGATAAGGCTGTTTGTTGTTATTATTGTTGTTCCAACTTTTTTGAGGGTTGCAGTGAACTTGGTAGCCATATATTGAAGCTTGCACTGAACTCCGAACTCTTCCATAGGTCAAGTAAGGTTTATATGGGCAATGTGGTGAGCTGACACGTCTTTCGTAATATATTCAAGTCCAAAATCTTCATGGCTGTCAATGTTCATATGTGTCAAAGTCAAGCAATGGCTGTTTCTGCGGATTCCTACGCAAATAAAATTCACACCTATGCTTCATGTTTATTATGTTATTATTATAAGTCCTATTTCCTTGTTATGATTTTAAATACTTACTGTCTGCATGCTGCGCCATGAAGCTTTTTTTTTCTCTGATTCGTTAGCTGTTGCTTCCTTTTCATTTTCACAGGCAAAGCTTGCCTTGGATTGCCTTGAAGTGCCTATTGGGTAAGCCTATAATCATTAAATTTCTATTTTGTGTTTGTTATTATATAAATCCACCATTCTTCACAGGACATTGCAGCATCATTTGCTTATAAGATATCCTACTGCACACCCATGTGGAATTTACTTTTTACCTTTACCATGATACATTTTGCTATTGAAAGCTCTAAATTAGCAGAGTTGGTTGTGAGACACCTTTTCTTGGATAGTTCATTATTTGTCTGTGGGAAAGTCGTTTGCGAGTTTAATCGTTATTTGTACTATCACTGTACCAATCTTTCTGTTGAACTTCCTAGAAGAAATAACGCTTCTAAAATATCTAGATTCAGTTGAAACCCTGGAAAAGCACCACTCAGATTCTCCCCAAGTTTTTACAGCTATTTATGCAAAGTGGGTAGATGGTGTAGGATCTGCTTGTTGGAAGACAATTAGTGGGGAGGTGGCCTTCCTAGCTCAAGGTTTCCTCATCTCTTTTCATTATCTTTTAATAAAGGAAAACCAGTATCTGACTGTATCTCCATCTCTCATACAGGGTTATCTTGGGACTTGGGTTTATTTAGGGAAGTGAGAATGTTGTGTTTCTTTGGTTTGTTCAGTGAGGGTTGGGATTTTTGGGGGGTAGCTTTTAGAGGTGCGTTGGGGGCCCTTTCCTCCATTTTTTTAGTAATAAATTCTTTACTTACATAAAAAAAATGTAGGGAGTTGAGAGTGGTGGAGATGGGGGGGTCTATCTCCAATATGTCTACATTTCCACTAAGGGTCAAGATATTAGTGTTGGTCTTAATGCCGATTGGAAATTTACTACTAAAATATTGTTTCAAAGCCTTTCACCTTCTTGGTGGTAATACTGTCTCATTCCCTTGTAAGATTGTTTGGAAAATTTCTACTCTACTGAAATACAAGCCTTAGTTTGGGAGATTAGTCAACGATCAAAATTTTGATTTTGATGAATCGCATTGGGGAGTTATGGTGGGAAAATTTCACCAGAATGTTTTGAAATATTGGAACATCAGTGGAAATTTTGCAAAAATGTTTCAACGAATATGTATTATTTTTGACTATTTTTTAAATGTTAATAATAAGAATATAAATCTTCAATCAGAGCTATATATATAATAATCATTTTATATAAAATAATATTTGTATTACTACACAAATATGTATTTTTGTTTTATGATGGTAATATAATAATTTAAAAGAATAGTTTAACAATTCTATATATCCTTAGTTATTTTATTATTTCTTCTCAGAAATTTAAAATTTTAAGGTATTTGATTTTTTCTTTTTAAATTAAAATTCTAAATGATCATAATTATTTAAATTTCTATTGTATTTTATTTTTTTTTATTTTTATCAATATTTTGATTTTTATGCTTTTATTTAATTTTTACAATTCTAATTAGTTGATTTAATTTAATTTCAATTAAAATATTTATAACTATTTTAAATATTTTATTATTTTAGTAATTTTATAATAAATCTCTGTATACTGTCTGGGTGAAGGTATGTTACAGATGACGCGCCTTGGTGCACCTACTCAAACTAAAATCTCTAAATAGGGCTTGTCTTTGAGATCGAAAGAGGGGAGAGAGAGGGAGAGAAGATAGGGTGGGAGAGGGAGAGAAGAAAGGGGGGACTTACCTCCTGTGGTTATGGTGACGATGAAGGCTCCGACAATTGTAAGTTTTTTGCCCCTCTTCTTTTTCTTCTCCTCATACTCCCTCTCTTTCTTTTCTTTTTTCAAAATGGAAATCTTTGAAGGGAGTTTGTCGGAGATAACAAAATTGCTAGGGATGTTTTTGTTAAGTTATAGGTTAAGTCTTTTCACCTTCTAATGTTTCAAGGGACTGAATTCCAAGATCGAGTAGGATTTAATTGTATGCGAATAGGGGGTGAAGGTCCTCTTTGTTTTTGTTTGGGTTTTATCTGCATTCCTTCCTTTTGTAGTTCCATTTCTTTTTTAGAAAAATAATCTTACTAGCTTGGTTTCTCCCTCCTTATGTGCCCTTGATGTGCTTGGCTAGTAGGGAGAATCAGTCAACCATGTGTTTATTTATCTACTGTGGTGTTTGTACTATACTTGTTTTGGCAGTAGGGGGAAATTGTCATGAATATGGAGCATCTAGGAGGACAACTTGTGTTGGAAATTTTGTCAAACTCAACTTTGATGAATGTTATGTGGGAAACACCGGTCCCTTTGGGATTGGGGTAGTCTTAAGAGAGAGCTTTTGGATGGAACGCAATACAATCGTACTCAGGTTTTATCGGTGAGAATGATTTAGCTTTCTTATTTGGTTTCAGACTAGCTCCTTCACATGCTTATCAAAGTTTGATATCAGAGGAGATTTGGTAATTGCGATTATATGGTTTACACAGCACCGGCGAGGTTCTTGGTGGCTATCCTAATTGATCAAGGAGGCTCAGTTCTTAGCATCCTCATTGAACATTTCATTTAATAGGATGCCCAGAGTGGCTGGTTCTGTGGTAGATGAGGTATCTCAGGGCCATTCTGCTAATGTTTGAATCAGTTTCTGTGTTGAAGGTAAATCTCTTCAAAAGTAGAATTATGGCAGTGGTGGATGTGCCGAATTTGAGCAGGCTTGCTGTCTTGCTTGGGTGTGCAGTGAATACATTCCTGTGGAC